>BQMB01000627.1:0-230838 GCA_027943415.1 Closterium sp. NIES-67 | reverse complement strand
ACGCATGGTGCCAAAGAGCACAGAGCACAGCAGCATACGGCGTGGTGAGAGTTGAGCATGGCACATGGAGAGTTTGGGAGTGTTACCAGGTGCCAGAGCGGGTCGGTGGAAGCAGACGAGGCAGCAGCAGCGAGGAGGTGGGACGAGAGCGCAGAGCACAGCGCCATGCACTGGGCAGCAGCAGCGGCAGCGGCACATGGCTGTGTCGACTCCAAGCCCGCTGCTGCGCAGCCCTTGGACGAGAGCTCTATGGAGTCAATGGCACGGGGCAGCAGGGGGTGCCAGTACGAGGCACCTGGCGGGCGAGACGTGTTAGGAGGGAGAAGAACTAAGAAAAGAAATAACGGGAAAAGAATGTATTGCATTTGTGGTGGCTGTGGAGGCAGGCGGGGGTGGAGGGCGACCATGGGTGGGGCATGACGAATGGAGCAATGATGGTACAGGCTCCGTTCAGGATCTCTCACCTGCACGAGGGAGTAGGTCGCCCATGCCTGGCGCCAGGTTCAGCAGCACACAAGGTGCAGCAGGGAGAGCAGAGGGTGCAGCAGCAGCAGCAGCAGCAGCAGCAGCGGAACCATGGCGTGCAGGGTGCATCACGTGCATACCCCACGCAGCACCACGAGTCTGCTCTCTATTCCCCCCATGCTCCCCCGCCCACCCGCCATCCCCACTGCTTCCCGTCCTCTCTCCATCCCCGCGCTGCCCCTCCCCCTCCGCCCCATGTGCTCCTGCCATGGCGTCAGGGGCGCCTGCAAGCACGGGGATTGCTCTGCTTGTGTTGTCTGTGTCGCCTATGCTGCTGCCATTGCTGTATGCTGTCTCCTCTACCTCCTCCTCCTCCTCTTCTTCGCAGATCCGGAAAGCACCAGAGCGAGGGGGCGACGCCACAGCGACGCCTCTGGCCTTAAAAACTCCCATGCGCCCTGCTTCCCCTCCCTGCCTCCTCACTCTCGCCCACTCCTCCTCCTCGCTTCCTCTCATGTTGCTTCCGCTCACCTCCCCCCCTGCTCCCCTCCCCTGCCCCTCACACACCCCCTCCGCACCGCTGCTCTCGTCCCCACTCCCACTCCCTCCCGCACTCAAGCTGCCGATGCTGCTGCTGCTGCTGCCGCTTTCCACGCGCACTATCTCCATTCCGCCCTCCCCTGCATCCTCCCCCGCCTCCTGCTCCGCAGCTAGCGTCTCTCCCCCCACCATTCCCCCCCCATACACCTCCCCCCATTCCCCCCTGGCCGCACCTTGAATCACCTCTAACGACGCGCGCCGCCACCTCCGCGCCTTCCCCTCTGCGCCCGCGTTCCCCTCCCCCCATGTGTTTCCCCCATCCCATGCGTCCCTTCCCATCCCCCCCACATCCGTGCGCGCCCTCCTCGGAATGTCCCCCATTTCCGCGTGCGCGCCTTCTAAGCTCCACCTGCCCCTCCCCTCGTTCCCGCGCTGCCCCCACACACCCTCCGCCTCTCCCCCTCCTTTCCCCGCGCCCCAACCCCCTGCGCCCGTTCTCCCCCCTCTAGCTTTCGCGGGGGAGGCCAGGGCGGGGTTGAGGGGGAGGAGAGGCGGGCGCGCGGGCCAGAGGTCAGAGAGGGAGCGGCGCATGGGGGAGGCGGCGGAGGCGGAGGGCGGGGGGATGGAGAGGAGGGGGCGATGAGCGGAGGTGGGCTCTGCGGGGATCTCCTCGCTCTCGCGGATGGTCATGCTCCGCGCGCCGCGCCCACCGGCTCCTCTGTAGTAGTAACCATAGCCACCCCCTAGATCATCCCCCTTGTATGCTGCGTCGCAGCTGCCTCGCCGCGCATCTGTGCGCACGTCCCTGAAACCACTGCCGTCCCTGAAGGCACTGCCGTCCGTGATACCGCTGCCGTCCTCAAGGCGGCGCGCCCACGCGGCATACCCGGCGCGCACGTCGCTCCTGGCGCGCTGCATGCGGCCCGCGGACAGTGTCTTCTCCAGGCCCATCAGGCGCAGCTGCTCCGCGCGCACGCTGCTGCTGCTCCGCATCCGCATCCTCATCCTCTCCGCCCCGCTCTCCGCGCTCTCCCACGCGCCAGCCTTCTTCGCTACTGCGGCTGCGGCTGCTCTCACCTCGTGGCCGCTCTTGCCAGTATCGCTCACCCCGCTGCTCTCCTTCGCCTCCTGCTTCTTGCCGCCGCCCTGCGTCCCTGCCGGCATCTCACACACGCCGCTGCCGCAGCTGCCGCTGCTGCTCGTGCTCATGCTGCCGGCGCTCCCGTTCCCGCTACCGCTGTCGCACACGCTGCTGCAACTGCCGCTGCCGCTGCAAACCACGCCGCCCCTCTCCGCGCCTCTCCCCTCCTCCCCCTCCTCCCCCTCCTCCATTCTCCCCCCGTTGCTGTACAGCGGCGTCCATGCGCGCCATCCCCTCCGCCAGTCCCGTTCTGCTCCGCCCCTGCAGTCCCCCTGCGCGATCTCCCAGTCATTATCGCCGCTCTGCTCCGCGCGCACATCCCGCCATCTGCTCCCCACGCCCCGTCTTCCCCCCTCCCCCACCGCAAACGTCTCCGACCGTCTCAGCCACCCGCGCTGCTCCGCCATCCGCTCCCCCCATCCTTCCGCCGCGCCCAGGCTTTCTCCGCCGTCCGCTGATTCGCCCCATTCTCCGTGCCCCACTCCGCTGCCCTCCCGCGGACCGGCGCGCGGAGCAGCGTAGCGCGGGGAGGCGCGGGGAGAGGCGAGGGAGAGATCCCAGCACCCCGGGCACGCGGCGGAGCAGGAGGACGCGGAGCGGGGGAAATGGCGCGCTGCTGGTGGCGGGAACGGCGGAAGGTGGGATGGCGGCGCGTTGCAGGGGGGGAAGGCGGGACGGGGGGCGCCGGAGCGGTCGGGAGTGGCGCAATCCGCGAGCAGCAGAGAGCTCTCGCTGCGCCGGCGGCGGGACCAGGGGGAGGGGGAGGCGCAGGCGGAGGCGGAGGGAGAGAAGAGAGACGAGGTGGAGCGGCGGGGGGAAGACAGCGCGTCGGGCGTGCACGGCTCGTCCAATACGCGGTCCACCGCTGCCGCCGCCGCTGCCCCCGCCGCTGCTGCCGCCTCCGCACCCGATGCCGCGACAGCCGCCGCTGATGCCGCCGCAACTGACGCTGCCTTGGTGGAAAACATCCTGGGGAAAATAAAATTTGGAGAGGCCGAGGGGAGACGAAGGGAGAGGCAGGAGAGCGGAGGTTAGAGAGGGGAAGGCGACAGCAGCGGACGGAGGCGAAGTGAGTGTGGCCGATGGGAAAGGTGCCGGACGGGCGAGATGACAGCGCGCAGAGAGGGCGCGCGCGCAGAGAGAGAGAGAGAGAGAGAGAGAGAGAGAGAGAGAGAGAGAGAGAGAGAGAGAGAGAGAGAGAGAGAGAGAGAGAGAGAGAGAGAGAGAGAGAGAGAGAGAGAGAGAGAGAGAGAGAGAGAGAGAGAGAGAGGAGAGAGAGAGAGAGAGAGAGAGGGCGCGCGCGCAGAGAGAGAGCGAGAGAGCGAGAGAGAGAGAGAGAGAGCGAGAGAGAGAGAGAGAGAGAGAGAGAGAGAGAGAGAGAGAGAGAGAGAGAGAGAGAGAGAGAGAGAGAGAGAGAGAGAGAGAGAGCGAGAGAGAGAGAGAGAGAGACAGAGTGAAAGAGTGACAGAGAGACAGAGCGACAGAGCGACAGAGTGACAGAGAGACAGAGAGACAGAGAGACACACAGAGTCTCGCAAGGACTCACAGCACGTGTTGGATGACGGCAGGCGCGGCACAGGGGTTCGAGGCGAAGCACAGGTGCAGCTGAGACGCCACCGCACCCCCCGCCACCACGCCCTCCCGCCGCACCGCGCCTGAACCCTCCGCACCCGCGCTGCCATCATGGGGGGAGAAGAGCGGAGGCTGCGGGCGGCGCACGCTCGTGGCGGACGCGAGCTCCGCGGGAAAGCTGTAGGGTTGCCCGGGAGGGGGACCGGGGAAAGGCCGCGGAGGGGGGACGGGGGAAAGAGGGGGGTAGTGAGTGCGGAGCGGGGTACAGACCTCGCGCCGGGGCAAGCGAGGCGGGACGAAGGCACGTGCGGATATGGCGAGCGGCAAGGTGCAACACTCGTATCGTATGTGCTGCCCCGCGCCGTACCCATTCAATTATAGTACCCCCGTGTGAATCCAATCCCTCCCCCGCGCGCCTCTATCAACGCACCCATTGAGATCGGGGCGGTGCAGCGGCGGGGGCGCGATCGGCGCAGAGTGGTTGCGCAGCGGGGTGAATTCCGCGGACGCGACGAGGCACCCGCGGATGGGTGCGAGCGACGGGTCGAAGAGCGGCGAGCCCAGGGACGGGCGCACCTGGCGGGGGCGGAGCAGGGGCGGGGCGCGCAGGGGAAGACAGGCGGCACGGGGTGGGTGTGAAGGCGCGGGGCATAGACAATTTGCGGAGAGGAGGAGAGCACTGGAAGCATCAAAATAAAGGGGAATCGGGAGAACTCTGGGGGAGGGAGGGGTGGGGGAGGGGGGAGGGGGCAAATGGCGCAATGACGCGATAGCGCAAGGGCAGCGCGCACTCACCAGGCAGTACGCCGGCGGGGGTGGCGCGTGCAGCTCGCGCGCGGTGAACGGCAGCAGCGCGCACATGGGATACTCCGCGCCGTCCGTGCCCTGTAGCGCGGAGAGGGTGCGGCGGGGGTAGGGGAAGGGCCGGGGAGGGAGACGAGAGATAAGCGCGGGCAAGTAGGGGGAACGGCGCGGGGAAGCGGTGGGAGAGAAAGACAAGGGTGCGCATGGAGCGGACGAGGCGGAAGGGGAAGGAGCGCGCGGACCTGCAGCGAGTGCGCGAGGAACACCGTTCCCGCCGACTCCGCTAGCACCAGGCCCCCCGCCGCGGCGAACGCGCGCAGAGCGAAGCGGAGCGAGCGGTTGGAGGATAGGCGAGGTGCGAAGGGCGCGAGGCGGCCGCCGGGGAGATAAACGGCGTGCAAGCGCGGCGGCAGGGGGTCGACGAGCGGCGAGAAGAATACGAGCTCTGCCCCCGCCTCTGATGGGTGGGAAGGGACGATGGGGGGCGACCAATGGCGGCGAGGGAGGAAGGGGGGAAGGGGGTGGGAACGGGGAGAGAGAGTAAGTGAGAGAGAGGGGGGGGGAGAGAGAGGCGATGGTGAAGGGGGACGGGGGAGAGGGGAGGGAAGAGAGGAGGCAAGACGGGCGTCCTTGTCGTCTCAAATCGTACCAGCACGAATTAACACCAAATTCATACCCCCTGGCTCACCCACACCAACGCCCCCTCGTCTCTCACCCAGTCCCCTCTCTCCCTTTCCTCCCCCCCCCCTCCCCCCAAAACACACACAGCGCGCCCCCCTTCTCTCTCCCCCCCGCTCACCCTGCAGCAGCAGCAGGTTCTCCTGGTACACCAGGCAGAACGCCGCGTCCCGCGCCACGCCCATGCGCACCGCCTTGCGCCGCCCGCCCGCCCCGCCCGGGGACGAGAGCGGGAACGTCGGCGACGGCAGCGGGAGCAAGGCGCAGGCGGAGAGGAGGCGCGGAATGTGCACGTGGTGCGATACCGCGTCGGCGAGGGCAGCGAATAGATGGGGGGAAGGACCGGGGGAGACTGGGGGGGAGGAACCGGAGGAGAGAGAGTCTTGAACCGCGGGGGAGGAGAGGAGAGAGGAGGCGGAAGAGTGCGTGGGGGAGAAGGGGGAGGAGAGGATGGCGGAGAGCGAGAGGTGCGGGAGGAAGGGGAGCGCGCCGATGAGCGGCAGGCGCACATCGGCGGCGGAGAGCGCGTCCCACATCCACTGCGCGTGCGCCTCGTTCTCCACCTGCGCGCACTCACATACGAGACACGGGGAACGAGAGAAAGGAGCGGGGAGGAAGATGGCGGAAGGAGCGTTAACAGTGAGCAGAAAGACCACAAAGCGACGGCAGCGCCTCATTGCAGTGGCCGAGAATCGGACAAAACTAAAGAAAGATTCCTGAAAGCCGGATTATCATCATAGGACCTCTCGCGCTGGCATCCCCCCTTAACTCGCCACCCCCCGCGAATCAGCGCACCATGTTGAGCAGCATGCCCGCGAACGTGAGCGAGGGGTCGAAGGACGTGAACCCGTGGATCAGCGCGGCGGCGGAGCGCGCGGCGGAGCGGCCGTCCAGGAGCAGCAGCACCGGGAGCCCCCCCAGCAGCTTCGCCATCCCCGCCGCGCTGCCCGCGCCGTCCGCCCGTCCGCCGTCCCACCCGTCGAACACCCCCCCCGCTGCCTCCACAACCGCCACGTCGGCGCCCGCCGCCCGCCGCTGAAACAAGGTGCGAGTTAAGTCCCTGAGGGGATGGAACAACATGCATGACACGCAATGACAGAGATGACAGGGATTAGAGCGGTAGGTGAAACGGCAGAGGAAGTCAGCGGGTAGAAAGCGTGAGAGGGCGCAGCTAGCGTTAGGAGCTAAGGCGCGTATGTCCGATAAGGGCATCCCCCTGCCCGTGAATTCTCCGCTCGGCCCCGCGCCCTCATATTCGCGGATCTGGACCCGTCGTTCACCCTCGCTTCACCAATCACGAAGACTTTTCATTCTTGACCGATCCTGGCCCGTTCTAATCGGATCTTTGACTTAGACGATTTAAAGCGGTTAATCCCGTTTCACGAGACTTCCTCCCATCCCTCCCTTCCTTCTAAGAGCCCGGCTGACGGCGTACCCTGGAGTCATCCAGGCGTCGAGATTGATGGGCTCTCGACCGCACGCCGCCACGTAAGGCGCCGCGTCCAGCAGCTCTGCACGCACGCGATGCAGCCCAGGAGAACAGCCCACGCAATCAAGGATGAATGGCGGAAGAAGGGAAAGAAGGGAGTCAGTATAAGCCGAGTCTATGAGAAAGTGCAGGGAAACAGGGAGAGAGCCGAAAAGGAGAGAAGAGTGGGAGCAGAAGGAGGAGGTACCTGGTCCGAGTCGCAGAGGCTGCACTGAGAGGCCTCGGCGACGCAGAGCTGCCAAAAGGCCGAGTGTGAACCACGTGCACCCCACACCGCCATGTGTGCCGGCCACTACTAGCGCCCTCATGCCTCTCCACTGCCCGCCGCCACTTGGCGACCACCCTCACGCGCCCTAAACACCACTTAGGGTTTTTCTTTCCAGTCGCTTTAGATTTACTTCGCGGTCCCGTCTTAGGCGCCTTATAATGCACTCACGACCCGACTGCCGCCACGCAGGAACTACAACGGCTTTCCGACAGATCCAGGAATCCCAAAAAGTGCTAGGTGGCGTGGCGGGCTGAACACGTCAGAGGGAGCAGCTAACAAATCATGGCGGAGGTACGCCCGAAATAGGGTTAACGCTGCCGCGACGCAGGAACGACCACCTCTGTTGATCCGTGTACATGTGCTAAAATACAGATTAAAGAATGAGGACGGAAACGGGTACTGCGAGCGTTGCGGAGCAGGTGCAACTGAAGCAGGCGAATTCACACGTAGTAGCGTCAGTACCCAGACATAAGAAGGTAAGTTAGACGAAACATAGAGCTTCAAATCCTCGTTCAGCAGCCACCCCCTCTCAGGCACAGCCCATCCAGCCTGGGTGCATCAGAGTCGATGCATTCATGTGAGAACCCGTATATCCTAACCTCGCCCTGAAGCACAGGCAAGTTTGCTGCACGCAGTTTCATGTCGGGCGAAAAAAACTCACGAGCCGCACGGTCTGTCTGTTGCCCGGAGGGGCAATGCGGCGACAGCCGTCGAAACGTGAGACATGTGGACGAGGAGTCAGGCACTTGGCGCCCTGGGGCCGAGGGGGGCAGGGACAGACTGGGAGGGGCAGAAAGAAAGGAATCCAGCCCCTCGCGCGGGCGCATATTTACGGGCATTACGAGTAGAGCCCGCGGATGGAGGGTTTGTTTGCTAAACTATCCCGTGCAATTTTCAAAGGGAGGGCTCGTGCAGCCCAATCACAGGTTCTCCATCTTCCCACATGCAGGCCTTGAGATCGGGGCTGCCCCGGAGACTCCTGAAAGTCGCCACTCCTCCAGGTGATGCATTTTGCCCGTGCAGGAAAGGCTGATGCCACTCCCTCACTCTCATCCCTCAATCCAGTGTCGACAGGGTTTACTGTACAATGCTTCGTTATGGTCGTCCCTCGCCGTGTCCTTCGTCCTGCCCGCCAACCTCAGCCCCACAACAAACCCGTTCACGCCTGCTTCTTGCCCCCAATGTTCACAGCAGCAGACCAGACTTATCCAAAAATCCCCGTTACAAGTGCGTATACACTCCCTGGACAGGAACGTGTGGATAAGGCCCTAGGGACGTCAGAGCAATTTACTCTGATTGCATCAGGGGAATACGGAGCAACTAGTTCTGTTCCTCGGGAGAAATTATTGGCTAGTGGCTGGCTTTCACAAAGTGCTTTCTTTCTCAACAATTTTCCGAAGACTCGGATTGTGCCCAGCTAAAGAAATCCCATTTGAGGCAAAATGGCGCCAAAACAATGTTTCCGAGATCTTCTGGAAATGATTGCGCGAGCCAAAATGGCTTCCCAGATTCTTGCTCCTTATCTGCGGGAGGCCATTGTATCCCCTGCTTCACGGGAGGCCATTCATCACGCATGCACCTCGTCAGCAATCAAGGCGAACGTCATCCTCTTCAGAACATCGAGTGAAGGAAATTTCAGCCTGTTCACCCACACACAACCGACATACAGAGATTACTGTACTCTTCAATTACCAGTCCATGCATGATAAGTTACGATGATCTCAATTCTTGTAACACAACCTTCCTCATGTAAGGAAATTCCCTTTTCCTTACTGGGCTCGACTACAGCGCGTACGCCCTCGACTCTCGGAAGTCCAGGCTCGGCCAACTTCTTCGGTCCCGAACCACTTCGCGAACCCAAACCTAGACACGCGGCGCTTCCGTGGCTTTCGCCAACCAAACCGCCCCAACCTGCTAGCGTGGTTCTCGGCTAGCTCTGTTATGTTCATGCCTATAAATGCCTAGGCCCTCATTTTGTGTCGACACTCTTGAATCACGACTCCTTTATTATACTACCAATTATTACTCTGATTAATTCATAACACCTCAAGTTTTGTCCTGCACACCTCCGATTTGCACTTCAATCGTAATGAAATCTCAACAAATGGGATCCATTAAGTGTAAAGTTACAGTCCATAATGAAAACAAGCGATCGATGCGCAAAACCTGACGAGCAGGGGCTATTTTAGACTCTGTTTAATCCCTCCAAACATTGACGCGAACATCCGAAGTATGAGTTATACTATAGATGGGAGTCGGTCAGGCGCAGTTGGGTTCATTTTCACCTAACACCCACTGTTCGGAACTCCGTTACGAGATGTAATATTCCCTGCCAGGATGCATTTCCTTGACATATCTACCCCACCGTCCTCTCCTGTCTTCTTCATTTCCCTTCCCAACCTCCTCCCCTGCCCACCCCTTTGCCGCCCCATCGTCCGCTTCCGTTATGTTCCACGTGAAAAAAATTGAATCCATCTTGGTCTCAGACCCCAGACATATATGTGTCAACAAATATAATTGTCTATGCTAGGTACAGTATATTTGTTATAGCCTTGGTTAGGTCAGTTCTTAGAGGGTACATTCCCACCTTTGTAACCCTCAGCCTTCCTCCCTTAGCCCAATTTTCTCTCGACATTCTAACATGGCATTTAGAGCTAGGTCTCGCCCTCTACTCACGCTTCCGCCCTAGCACACCCTAGCCTAGCGCGCCTCCCCCCTAGTTGCGCAACGTGTAGATCGTCCCCTCCCCGCCCTACTCTGCTCGTCGCGTAGCCCGCGTCGGCTAGCGCCAGCCGCCACCAGCTAGTGCCGACCAGCGCCAGCCGCCGCTAGCTCGTGCCACATTGGCGCCTTCGTTAGTCGCCGATCCCCCCCCCCCCCCCCCTCCTCCCCCGCTCGATCGTAGCTCGTCCCTGACGCCAGCGCCAGCTCACCTGCGTTAGCCAACACTAGCAGCTAGCGCCAGCTCGCTAGCGCCAGCACGCCAGCGCCAGCTCGCCAGCAATTAGCCGCCAACGCCAGCTCGCCAACTGCTAGCTGCTGGCTGCCAGCTGCTAGCCGCCAGCGCCACCTTGCCAGCTATTAGCCGCCAGCGCCAGCTCGCCAGCTGCTAGCCGCCGGCGCCAGCTCGCCAGCTGCTACCAGCCGGCGCCAGCTCGCCAGCTGCTAGACGCCAGCGCGCCAGCTGCTAGCCGCCAACTGCTAACCGCCAGCGCCAGCTCGCCAGCTACTAGTCGCCAGCTGCTAGCCGCCAGCTCGCCAGCTGCTAGCCGCCAGCGCCAGCTCGCCAGCTGCTAGTCGCCAGCGCCAGCTCGCCAGCTGCTAGCCGCCGCCAGTACCAGCTGCAAGCCGCCAACTGCTAGCCGCCAATGCCAGCTACTAGCCACCAACTGCTAGCCGCCAGTGCCAGCTCGCCAGCTACTAGCCGCCAGCTCACCAGCTCCTAGCCGCCAGCTGCTAGCCGCCAGCTCGCCAGCTGCTAGCCGCCAACGCCAGCTCTCCAGCTGCTAGCCGCCAGCACCAGCTCGCCAGTGCCCGCCCGCCGCTTACCCGCACTAGTCAGCAGTGCCAACTGACGCCACTGCCTCTGCCACTGCTGCAGCTTGCTCTGCTGCTTGCTCTGCCGCTGCAGCCACTTGCACCGCCGCCGCGGCCACTGTTGCAGCTGCTATTGCCACTGCCGCTGCAGCCGCTTTAGCTGCCGCTGCTACCACTGCCATAGCCGCCACTGCCGCTGCCGCCACTTCCCTTGCAGCCGCCGCTGCAGCTGCTGCCCTTGCAGCTACTACTGTCGCTGCTGCCCTTGCAGCTACCACGATGCCCCCTGCAGCTGCCCCTGCCGCTACAGCCCACACTGCCACTGTAGCCGCTGCTGCCACTACTGCCGCGGCTCGCCCGTACCCACGTAGCCGCATCCGCTAGCCAGCTCACTGCTGGCTTGCTACCATCCTCACCTCGCTGCTAGCTAGCCGCCCTCGCTGCCACCGGCTCCTGTAGCAGCTGCCCCAGCTGTTCCTGCTTCTGCCGTCACTGTCTTTCCGACCGCAGCTGCCAGCATGGTGTCGCCCCGCGTCTTCGTTCTGCGCCTGGATGGGGAGGGGCGGGCAGTCGGTTTCGCCGCCTGGCAGAAAGCAGTTCTCCTTCAGCTCACGAGTCAGCGCATCGACGACGAGTCTTTGGACGCCCACGTCTCTGGTGAGCTCCCCACTATCCCTCGCCCAGGCGCTCCTGCTCATGACGCGACGTCTGAGCAGCAGGCTGTGCACGCTGCTGCTCGTACTGCCTACTCTATCTGGGCGTCTTGCGACGCCACTGCTCGAGTCGCCATCCTCAGGTGCCTGCCGGTTGCCGAGCACTCTCACTTTGTGGGTGCTGCGTCAGCCCGTGCCCTCTGGCTGGCTATCCTAGCTAGGTACTCCACTCTGTCGTCTGCCACTCTTGGTCGCCTCCTCCTCCCTTCTTCCACCCTGACCTGACGTCGTTCACCACTGTAGCAGACTTAGTCGAGCACCTACGTTCTCGCGAGGCTCGCTGGCGTGCGGCCTGTACTGAGGACCAGCTAGCGCTCGCCCCGCCCCCCCTCTTCGCCACTGTCTAATTCCTTGTCACCCGCTTCCCTGACCGCCTAGCCCCTTCCCGTGATGCGCTCCTTGCTCGTCACCCCTCTGAGCTCACCAATGACCTCTTCTCCACCCCCCTGACTGAGATATAGGACCGCCTCCGCGCTATCGCCGGTTCCACTGGCGCGCCGGCGGTCCCTATTTTTCAGGGCAGTGTTCCCTCCCCAGTGACAGTCCCTGCCTCTGCCTCTGTAGTTGAGACAACAGCGGCTACCTCTGCCCCTGGCCGCTCATCTGGCAGCAAGGGCAAGGGTCGTGGGGGGTCGGCAGCAGCGGATGGAGGGGGTGAGGGTGCGGACGGAGAGGGTGGTCTATCGGAGTCGGGGACTGCACAGCAGCAGCAGCAGCAGCAGCCGCAGCAGTCTTGGGGGCTGGCGGGCCCTGGGGGTGGTAGTCGTGGTGGAGGCCGTGGGGGTTGGGGCCCAGGGCTGTCGGTGCCCTGGGGGTCGCGTGGCTCTTTTGTGAGTCAGGGTGCTGGTAACTTGCACGTACCAGTTGCTGACTGGCCCACATGCGGGCCAGGTGTGCTGGCGCGAAGGGCACACTGCCGCTCGCTGCTTCCAACGCCTGGACGACCTCTACCGTCGTCACTTCGGCTCGCAGGTGCAGGTTCCCCCCTGGCTGGTCTTGCTTCGTTGTGGAGTTCCTATATTTGATATGGATATGATTTAGATTGACCATGCCTTGTATTCTCTGTATTCTGATGCTTCTAGTGTTGCTAATTTTTATTATCCTGCTGTTTGTGGCCTTGGAGCTACTGCTGTGTGTAGTCTAGGATTCCCTGCTGCGTCAGGCGTAGGACCTCTTAGAGACTCTTCACCGGGCCTCGCCTCGTCGGCCCTCTCCTTTGTCTTAGACTTTGGAGAGTCTCGGTGTTTCTTTCGAGACAGTACTGCTCACCCCGCTTCCTACGCTTGTCTGCGTCGCACTAGCAGACTCCTCTGCCACAGCTGTCGCACGCAGCACCACCACTCTCCCCTGTCCGGCTGTCCCTTCCGGCTTCCTCACATATCTGCACATCCCCTCGTTTGCTAGGAACTTAGTGGGTGTCGGTCACCTTCAGGACTGAGGCGTCACCACTATGTTCCCTGGCTGCAAGAGACACGCTACTTGCACAGACACAGTCACCGGTCAACACTTAGCTACAGTGACGAAAATAATTGTCCGGATGTTTTGCATTAACGAGGGTTTTTTTGCATTCCGACCAATGTACATCAAGTCTTAATGTTTAATGGTTGTACGCTTTGGGAGTGGCACATAGTGGATGTGTTCATAGTGCTATAATCCATAATAGTGCTCTGGATCTAACTTAGTGTCTAAAGATATCCAAAGAGTCCATCCGGACAATTGTTTCCCATGACAAAGCACACACTTCTGAACAGCGTTTCTAGTACCTATTCCAACGACCCTTGGCCTTGATCACCACACGCACCCTCCTAGGCATGGTATCTATGAGGTTAGTGCAAACCTTTGCAGGGATCTTCTCACACTCTTCTTGGACCCACCCTTTTGCATTAAGGGGTCAGCACTAGGAAAATCGCGAAGGATTTGAGCGTACGCAAGAGTACTGTGCACGATTTCTTATTGAATGTGATCTCTTAGACTAGCCACACTGAGGTGTGTCTTTTCATGAAAAGACGGGACCATTAGCCGTTTGGTCCCGTCTTTTCATGGGTCGTCTTCGTCGTACCGTTGTAGGGTAAAATTACGAACAGAGTGGCGAAAACTAGCGCATCCTCCTCGAAACTTAGGGTAACATAGCACGGTCGACTGTGCACCCTTTCACTATTAGAATCACGTTAAAATCCACGGGTCTCGTCACGGTGCAGCAGCCGAAGAAGCCTCGGCTGGTGGGGAAAAATATTCGGGTTGAGGTCTGGTGAGGAAGAGGGTCACTGCAGTGCTACGTACTCATGCTCTCCAAGCCATTCCAAACCTAGGCGGGTCAAACGGCTTGGAATGGCTTGGAGAGCATGAGTATGTTACGTCGGAACGACCCTTTTCCTCACAATACCTCACCTCAAGCATTTATCTCGAACAATCGTGACTTCTTCGACTGTTGCACCATGACGAGACTTGCAGATCCTAGCGTGATTCTAATAGTGCAAGGGTGTTCAATCAACCGTGCTACGTTACCCTCGGATTCACGGCGTATACGCTAGTTTTACGCGCTCAGTTCGTGGTTTTACCCTACAGCGGTACGACGGAGACGACCCATGAAAAGACGCGACCAATTGGCTAATGGCATCTTTGGTCACTTCAGCGTGGCAAGGTTAAGAGATCGCATTCAATCAGAAAGCATGCACATATCTTTTGCATATGCTAAAATCCTTCGCGATTTTCCTAGTGCTCACCCCCTTATGCAAAAGTGTGGGTCCAGGAAGAGTGCGAGAAGCTCCCTGCAAAGGTTTGCACTAACCTCTAGACAACATGCCTAGGAGGGTGCGGGTGGTGATCAAGGCTAAGGGTTGGTGGACTAGGTACTAGGAACACTGTTTGGAAGTTTGCTCTTTGTCCTGGGAAACAATTGTCCAGATGTACTCTTTGGATATCTTTTGGCACTAAGTTAGATCCAGTGTACTATTATAGATTATAGCACTATGAACACATCCACTATGTGCCCCTCTTTAAGCATGCCACCATTAAATATTAAGACTTTATGTACAGTGGTTGGAATGCCAAAAAACCCTAGTTAGTGCAAAACATCCGGACAATTGTTTCCGTCACTGTACCTTTGAGCGTGACCCTGGATCACGTCTCTTTACCCTGCACACTGATTCCCCGCTCACTGCTGCGTCTCCCGAGGTCGCCGCGTCCTGCTCCTGTCGCTCACTAGCCCACCCGACCCTTCTGTGGCACCACCACTTAGGTCACCCTGCACTCCCGCGTCTTAGGCACATGTCCCAGTACAGTCTAGTCACTGGTCTCCCTGCATCGCTCCCTGCCTTGCCTCCGTCGGTAGCGCCACTGTGCACCTCCTGCGTCGAGGGCCGGCAGCGCACTGCCCCTCACTCCTCCTCGTTTCCTCCTACCACAGCACCGCTACAGACACTACACATGGACGTCTGGGGCCCTGCCCCGGTCCATGGTCTCAGTCGGGAGTGCTACTTTCTACTCGTCGTTGACGACTTCTCGCGGTTCACCACAGTTTTCCCGTTTGAGCGGAAGGCCGACGTGCCGACCGTTCTCCTCCCATGGCATCTCACTGTTCGCACCGCCCACCGACTGTCTGTAGGTCGCTTACACTCTGACCGCGGTGGCGAGTTCGCCTCTGGCTCTCTAGGACGGTTCTGTTGTGCATAGGGCATGCGCCAGACGTACACACTGCCGGACTCCCCACAGCAGAATGGGGTTGCTGAGCGTCGCATCGGCCTCATCATAGAGGTGGCTCGCACCTCCATGATCCACGTCGGTGCACCCCATTTTCTATTGTCGTTCGCCGTGCGCTACGCTACTCACCAGCTTAACCTGTGGCCGCGCTCCCAGTGACCACAGGTTTCGCCGACCCTCCTCTGGACCGGGTCTCCTAGTGACGCGTCTGCGTTCCACGTCTGGGGCAGCCTTGCTCACGTCCGCGATACTGCCGTAGACAAGCTCTTAGCCCGCACTCTTCCTTGTGCCTTCTTGGGGTTCCCACTTGACGCCTCTGACTGGCTGTTCTACCACCCCTCCCACCACCGTTTTTACCACTCTCATGACGTCACCTTCGACGAGACGCTCCCCTACTACCGGCGCTTCCCGCACCGCAGCGCTCCTGTGCCTCCTCCTCCTCTTTTCCTTGTTCCTGCCCCCCCTGCCGCACCCTTCCTGCCCCGCCTGACCCAGTCTGGTGTCTCCCACGCCACTCAGTTCCCCTCGGTTCCCTCTGTGGGGGAGTCGGCTGACTCTGGGGGCCCAGCTGCTGGGGGTGCGTCTGCTGTCCCTGTGGCGCCTCCCCTAGCCTCGGTCCCCCAAGCCCCTCAACCGCCTGCTCCCTTGCCTCAGCAGCAGCAGCCATCGCCGCAGCAGACTCCACGGCCGCAGCAGCAGAAGCAGCAGCAGGGAGCAGTGGGCTCTGGGGGTGTTGGTTCTGGGGGTGCGAGTTCTGGGGGTGTTGGTTCTGTAGGTGGTGAGACCGAGGGTGCTAGTCTTGGGGGTGCTGTTTTGCGGCGTGCGGGTGGGAGTCCTGGAGGTCCTGGAGCGAGCAAGCAGCAGCAGTAGCAGCAGCAGGTGCAGCCGCCGCAGCACGAGCCGCCGCAGTCTGCCCTTCGTCTCCTTGGTCTTGCTCCAGGTTCCCCTGTCAGCCCACCTGTTCCTCAGCACAGCCCACCTGTGACCATGTTTATGGCCCGTTGTTTCCTCCTCCGGACTCCTCTCCAGCTCGTTTCCCCCCGCGCTCCCCTCCGTCCCCCAACCTCTCCCCTGTCCCCCCTCGTCCCTAGTACCCAGTTCTTCCCCACTGGGTTCGTCGCCCCTCTGGTGCTCATCCTGTCTCTCCCTGTCCTAGTGTCCACCCTATGCTCCTTTGTTCACGTGCTCCTCCTGTTACAATCCTCCCGTTGCCTCCCCCGTCGTCGCTACCGTCGTTCCCCCCTCCTCGCTCCAACGATGTTCGCACTGCTCGTCCAGTCCTGTTGCGCCTGCTTGCGTTGCATGTCACTGACCCTACTGCTCCTCCTGAGTCTGTCTCCGCGCTGGTCGCTGCTGTCGATGACTTTGCTGCTAGCCACCGCCTTGACTACGCTGCAGCTCTGGTCCCTGGTACTGTCCGTCCTCCGTCCGTCGGGGGTGCATCTGCCCTTGGCAGTAACGTGCTAGAGGACAGGCAGTACGAGTTGGCCTACCTTGCTGCCGTTGTTCCCCATCTCTGCTCCATGCTTGTATGCCCAGAGGGCAACCCAGACACTCTCGACATCCCTGTTCCGCGCTCTTACACTGAGGCGGTGTCGGGGCACTGGGCAGCCCAGTGGATACATGCCATGGAGACTGAGATGGCACCTACATCGACGCAGGTCCCCCCCCTGGGGCGAACGTAGTCGATGGCATGTGGATCTACAGGGTGAAGCGCGCACCTGGAGAGCCGCCGAAGTTCAAGGCGCGTTACGTGGCTAGAGGCTTCATTCAGCGTGAGGGAGTGGACTTCTTCCAGACCTTCTCCCCGACCCCGAAGATGACTACTCTTCGGGTCCTTCTTCACATAACCGCACAGCAGGACTACGAGCTTCACTCACTCGACTTCTCCACAGCGTTCCTGCAGGGTAGTCTGCACGAGCATATCTACCTCCGGCGCCCTCTAGGCTTCTCTGGGTCCTTCCCACCTAGGACCGAGTGGAGCCTGCGTTGTCCTGTCTACGACCTTCGTCAGGTACCCCGTCAGTGGCACGACATGCTTCGCACCACTCTTGCTGAGTTGCAGTTCTTTCCATCCTCTGCTGACCCCTCTCTCTTTGTTCGCACAGGTCAGACACTGTTCTACATTCTAGTGTACGTAGACGATCTTATCTTTGCTACTCCCGACAGATTTGCACTGGCCTCAGTGAAGGCCGAGTTACTTAGGAGACACACCTGTACAGACTTGGGGGAGCTGAGGCGCTATCTGGGCTTGGATATCTCTCGTGACCGTGCCGCTCACATGATCACACTCTCCCAGTCCCATATGGTGCAGCAGATCCTCCTGAGGTTTAGTCTTCAGTTCTCCTCAGCACAGCCCACCCCCCCTGCCTGTGGATCACAAGCTCTCTGCTCCTGTTCCGGCTGAGCCGGTCGAGGCTAGTGGTCCATACGCAGAGCTGGTGGGGTGCCTCATGTACCTGATGACCTGCACTCGACCAGATATAGCGTACTATCTCAGTCTCCTGGCTCGCTTTGTCGCGACAAGCAGGCACACACCAGTCCACTGGTCGGCTGCCAAGAGGGTACTACGGTATCTAGCGAGCACATCAGGACTGGGGCTTGTACTAGGAAGACGGGAGCGAGTGGTGCTCACTGGACACACAGACGCGTCATGGGCAGACGACTAGGAGACGCTCAGGCCGACTCAGGGCTACTGCTTTAGTCTTGGTGCTGGTGCAGTCTCGTGGAGGTCCACCAGGTCGTCGTCTGTAGCTCAGTCTAACTGTGAGGCAGAGATCTACGCTAGGGCCATGGCTGCTCAGGAGCTCCGCTGGGTGACGTTCTTGCTCACTGACTTAGGTGAGCAGCCTAGGTCTGCCCCGGTCCTGTTTGCTAACAACAGGGCCATGATCCTCTTGTGTTAGGAGGCACGATTTGAGGGCAGAGCGAAGCACATCCAGCTGCGGTACTTCCTGCTGCGAGAGTTGTAGCAGCGCGGTCAGGTCCGTGTAGTACAGTTGGCCTCAGAGTCCAACACCGCTGATATCTTCACCAAGGCACTTGCTTCTCATAACCATGAGCGGTTCTGTACTCAGCTTGGTCTAGCCTCAGTAGCAACACCTCTCCTTGTATCTTGAATCATACTATATCTGCCTGTACCTGTTGTGTTATACGTGCTTGTCTTGCTACACTTGCTGACTAGCCTTGTGGCCTCTTGTCTCAGTGGTTAGACTAGAAGTACTGCCCTGAGTTTTCTTATTACACTCATCGGAGGTCGGACTAGTAGTGCGGCCCTGGTGTACTTTTCTTGTTAGGAAGTGCCACTATCTTGGCTAGGGGGTGTATCAACAAATATAATTGTCTATGCTAGGTACAGTATATTTGTTATAGCCTTAGTTAGGTCAGTTCTTAGAGGGTACATTCCCACCTTTGTAACCCTCAGCCTTCCTCCCTTAGCCCAATTTTCTCTCGACATTCTAACGATAAGTATAGGTATATATATACATATATTTTTTTCGGAGAAAACAAAATAGCATTCTTTCCTGAGCTTGACAGAATCTTTCTTATGTGTTTCATCCATGGCGGTAAACTGCATTGAACGGTGTTGGAAATGATAAAAGGACTTGAGGCATTTCCGGCGTCTCGCGTGAGTGTACGAAATACGCGAAGACTACAATAGCGAGGATTACCGATTCAACACTATTACAGTATCCCTGACGATTCACATAAGTTGACGACAGCTCACAAAGGTTATGAAAGGGCAACAATCGCAGACCGTTGACCATGCAACCCAATAGTCAGAATCGCAGAGTCAAGAGTCAGTGCGACAGCAAGGACAAATAACTGTCCCGATATTACAGTACGGGTGGTTACTCGAGTTGCCTTATCGAGTCGTAAAAGGGAATGTACCCCTCGAAGTGCAGAAACAGTTAGACTCTCCATACTCTCTTGTATCATTATATAAACCTTGTATCCCTTTGCTATAATCAACCACTTGTTCTCATTTACTAGTACAAGGGTTCAACTCAAGACTTCCGCTGTGCTATTAAGCACTCCGTTACAAGGACTTCACATCATGGAAAGTTCCTAGGGCTATTGTCAGCCCAACATGATATGAGAGCCTGTCAGAAGCTACGCTCATGTTACAAACTCCTTTTGTGAGTTTTTAACACCTTTGAAGAATCAAGTACAACAAGTTCAGTTATGAACTCGCCATCTAAGGGCGACGGATCCTCAACTGGATCCCCTTCTGCACCCCTAGTTTCTTGACTCCAGACTGAGGCAGTTGCAGCTGCAGGAGCTTCCACGCAACCAGTGGCCTCCTCCACGGGCATGGACCCGAATCTGATGGAGAAATTCTTCTCCTTCATGTCGACCTACGAGCAACCCTCGGCACCTGCTCAATCTGCACACAGCAACAACAAAAGTGGGGCAGCCCCTATGAGTCTCGACGGCGCGTCATATGCAAGAAGC
Organism: Closterium sp. NIES-67; assembly: GCA_027943415.1. Taxonomy (NCBI): domain Eukaryota; kingdom Viridiplantae; phylum Streptophyta; class Zygnematophyceae; order Desmidiales; family Closteriaceae; genus Closterium; species Closterium sp. NIES-67. The sequence continues at coordinate 211,477 of BQMB01000627.1, read as the reverse complement.
ATACCACCTACACAGCATCAACCAAACCAGCCCTCGCCAGGCTCATTCACCTTCCTGCCAAATCCCGTGCCGGCAGTGGGCTCAACAACGGTTGACAAGTAGTCAGACATCATCACCATACAACAGCAGTTTAACAAAATCCTAAAACTGCAAACGTCGTCACCTTTCAACGGGAAGGACTTCTTCGCCTGGAGCTTCGAGTTCGAGTTGCTGATGGACGGCGCGCAGATCCTCGGCTTCTTTAACGGCTCCTGGCCCTTTCCTATAATCAGGACTACTCTGGAAAAGAAAGTCTATACTTATCAATCGCTGATGGCCTTCACCAACCTCCTGCGCAACCTGACAACAACAGAGCAGCAGAGCATCCGGACATATCGCAACTTCGGCAACTCGGCAGAATTGGCCTACTGCCATCTAAAGAGCGTACATGAGGCAACCGACAGCGTGACACAGAGTCGGCTAATGGCTCAACTCACGAAAATCCAGATGCAACCAGGAGAGAAGGCAATGCCTTACATCAATCGCTGAAGAGGCTTATGCAACAAACTCTTACGAAGTGGAGGGCACATATCGGAAGACTCATTCGTCACGGTCGTCCTCGCCGGCCTCGGTCCACAGAAGCGCACGACGCGCTCCTTCTATGTGCTCACGGGTGAATCTCCGAGATGCACCTATGCGCGGAACTCCACGCCAAGCAGCAAGACATGGACCTGTATGAGGAAACACATGCGAAGAAACCGAGTCAGCAACTAGCGTTCTACACGCACGGACGCAACAACAACCACAACCAAAATCATCAGAAACGAGACTCACCTATGTATTGTCATCGATGCCGCACAATGGGACATTCGCGCTTCAACTGTCCGAGGCAGCACCCGCAGCAGGAGCAGCAGCAGCCGCAGTTCTCGCAGTATCAACCCCGAGTGCCACGTCTGTCACCGAACCCGGTCGCTTCAACTCAACAGTGCCCATCAGCTCCGACGAACCGCTCTGCACAAGACGCAAGGAACGTCGTCAGTTGTATGGCTTGAAGGGATTTCTGTCTACCCGACTCTCTGCCTCACAGTTCTGTCGATGAACAACAACCCGCTCCGACACAAACCTGGCTCCAACCGAACGCGACTTAGGCTGCAATCGCTCGCGACGAACCATCCGGCCGCGACACATGGTTCCTTAACAGCTACTGTGGACAGCACATGTGTTCTTCGGCGCACTTTGTACAGTGAGAGAAGACACTGAGCCGCAAAGTGGTCATCACCATCGCCTGTTATAATCACAATAGGCTCAGATGTGCCTAAAATGAGAGAAATTGTGCAGAGTCAGAATTCCGTCAGACAGCTTCAAATATTGATGCAGATCTGATCTGTGCCTCAAATGGTGATCTGTAAATTGGATTTAGAGCGCGTTGCTGTCGCCTATCAGCAGCAAGTTGAATCATAAAGTTTCATGAAGATTTGACGACCCTATGGCGGTTTGACTGGCAGGAGGTATAGCAGCCACTATAGTCTTGGAAGTACAAACTTAGCAAGAAGAATTCGAGATGGTGATGGTTCCCAGCCTCTACATACCCCAAGAGTCGAGGTCCAGGTTGGTGGTACACCACCACAAAGTCCCCAACCATGAAGATTCTCGAAACAAACCCTCCAAGGGGCTACACAAAGTGAAATGTAACACTGCACGAAGTAGCGTTACTATTTTCACATTTTAATATTTATCCGTGTCCCTTGGGCTTGAAATCTTGAGCTCTTCGTCTTGATTCAGCAAGATAAATTCTTCTTGAGTTGATGGAGGCTTGCTGCACACACCAGCGACACGATGGACACTTCACACTCGACAAAATAGAAAAAACACATGCGACACGCAAAAGACGACTTGACATGCGAGTTGTGAAAACTCGCTAATGTCTTGACCGACACAAACCACATTGTGATACACCATTCAAACACACACACAAGCACTAGATAGCAATGACATAGACTCACAAGTCATTCCATGCCATGCATGCACACACACAAACAAGGACGACAAGCCGAGTGCAAGCCATAGGGTTGCACCAACAACGCCAACAACCAAAACCTACGCACAAGGAAGGAAGGAGTTGTTCAGTTACAATCCAGTAAGACGAACGTGATACTACAAATGTCACGAGTACTCGTCGTCGACAACCTTGGCTACAACCTCCTAAGCATCAACCAGCTCATATCGAAAGGAATTCACCTGGAATGTGACAACTTCGACCGAGAGTTCTGACTCTACCACGGGAAGGGCGGACACTTCATCGGTAGAGCCATCCAGAAGCACGGAGTATTCGCCTTGGACTTCGTTCCAGATCAAGGGACCGCCGACAGTGACGGCATCGTCTCCTTTGCGCTCTTGACGCACCCATCGGATCTCGATCCCGAGTTCGACCGCAATGGCTTCTGGTACTCCAACACCATACCTGAAGCAGAGAGTACCCCAGCATTAGCAATGCTGCAGGAAGCAGAGGAGCACTAAGCAAAACCGCAAGCGCTGACAAGACAACTTCCTGGAAGTCCCATCGCTGGCCCTTCGTCGGGACCACCCATCGAAGATGCTCCACCTGAAACGGAACCCGTTAACGAGCCACCACCGACTGACGCCGAGTAGCTGAAGGCACATCCGCATGAGCAGCATCGAAGCGCCGCAACCTTCTCTGCCTTCTACGCCAACTCGGACTTGTATCGTCGATCTGTGGGACACAAAGCAAGCGAAGACACATGGCATCAACGGTTAGGGCATCCCAGAAATTCAAGATTATTCGACACAATCCATGCGAATGTCCTGGACAAAGATGCACTTCTACTACTCGATGGACGTGAACTTCGACGACCACGACGTACTGTACCTGCTTCATCTGCTCGGAAGCAGATCTTCCTCTACAACGGTTCCTTTTGCATCACAACCCCAGTGCACCAGAGTACACTCCACTCGAGAAAGTCTACAGCAATATACTTTACATTCCACGGGAAGTCGGCCGGGCCGACCTCAACTACGTAATTACCTTCGTCGATGTCGCGACAAGATACACTTGGCACCTTAAACTACCATCACGCGACCTCGCCTTCTCCACCTTCGTCGCATGGCTTGCTGCAGTAGAACGGGAGGGAGATACGAAACTGAAATATTTTCAGTCAGACAAGATGATGGAGTACCAGTCACAGCAATTCAGGGACTACCTCGCTGAAAGGGGAATCAAGAAGTTCGTCACCCTCCCCTACGCTCACCAACAGAACGGTGTAGCAGAGAGGATGAACCGGACTCTCCAAAACACCATGTGGAAGCTGCTGACTGGGATGCGACTGCCCAACTCACAGTGGCCAGAGGCCATGAATCACGCTGTCATGCTGCAGAATCTTCTGTCGTCAAGCTCCCTGCCACACAACACATCACCGCATCTGCTGCGGACAGGGAAGCAGGGCAGCACAAAAATGTTACGAGTGTTCAGCTGCATGGTACAGTACCGTCTGCACACTGCACGAGCTGTACGATTTTCGCAACGGGCAAGATGGGGTATACATCTCGGTGTGGAAAAACATTACATGGCCTCGAAAATCTTCGACGTGGAAGATAAGGAAACAGTACCGGCATGCGACGTAATTTTCTACGAGAACCTGACCCTCAACCATTACCTGGACAACATTGCAGCCAATCGGGACCCATCCGGTGGCTTCGCTGCAGCACGCGCGTTCGCCTCACCAGAAGAAGAAGCTGACTTGGAGGAGCAGAACGTCCCCAACGCATCAGCAGCTGCAGGACCACTTCCCTACTGCTTCGTCGACATGCAGATGGACAAAGACAACCGTCGAGAAAGTGCGAATGCCGAAGCCTACTACCACTTCACCGACACTGGTTATGCAACACCCTACAGCATCGACACAAATGTTTCAGAATGAGTAGGACCAGGTTTTGTACCTGATCCTGATCCTGAAGTAGGCGACAAAGCAGCTTATCCCGAGGATCCAACACTTCCCCGCTACACCAAGACTGGGTTGCAAATCCTCGGATTGGTAGCAGCCATGCATCCTCTGTTGCCGCAGCCAGTCAAAGAGCTGACGACCGTCAAACGCGCGCTGCGAGGACCACACTGGGAGAAATTGAGGGAGGCAATGGACAGGGAATTAGCGGCACTGCACGAACGCAATACCTGGAAACTAATCCCGATTTCCTAAACCAAGGGAAAAACAATCTTGTCGTGAAAATGGGTCTTCCGAGTAAAGACCAAGGGAGATGGGACCATTGATCGCTTCAAGGCACAATGGGTCGATCGCGGATTCGAACAGCAGTATGGCAATGACTACACAGAGACATTCGCTCCCGTCAGCTGCCACACTTCCCTTCGAATCCTCCTCGCCGTTGCCGCCGCTCGCCGACTTCCCTTGCGACAAATCGACGTCGCCACTGCATTCCTCTATGCCCCGGTCGACGCTGACATCTTTGTCGAGCAGCCCCACGCCTACATCGGCGACCAAACGATGGTCTGCCAGCTACTCAAATCCCTCTTCGGGATCAGGCCCCGCGCCTATGGCAGTAGTATCTCCACCGAATCCTCACCAACATGGGCTTTGCCCAGCTACCGCACGACCAGGGCATGTACCGCCTGTCACGCAGCTGTGACTACGTCCTATTGATCGTCTATGTGGACGACCTCCTCTACGTCGGCTCCACTACCTCCATCACCGTCTGGTTTGAGGGCGAGCCGGAACTCCAGCTCATGATCACAGTGTTGCCGACCGTGACGCAGCACCTCGGCCTCAACGTCACCGACGGCCCCAACACCATCCACCTCTCGGCCTCAAAATATGCCGACACCATCACCCACAGATTCGCTCTGTCCCCGCTACCTCTCGCCACACCGTACACCTACGAAAGTGCTCCAGAAGAAAGTGCTCTAGACAAAAGTGCACCAGACGAAGTGCTCCAGACAAAGTGCTCCACACGAAGTGCACAAGACGAAGTGCACCAGACGAAAGTGCACCAGACAAAGTTCACCAGACAAAGTGCTCCAGACGAATGAGCTCCAGACAAAAAAGCACCAAACAAAGTGCTCTAGAAGAAAGTGCTCCAGACGAAGTGCTCCAATTGAACGTGCTCCAGACGAAAAAGCACCCGACGAAGTGCTCTAGATGAAGTGCTCTAAACGAAGTGCTCCAGGCGAAGCGCTCCAAACGAAGTGCTTTAGATGAAAGTGCTTTAGACGAACGTTCTCCAGACAAAAGTGCTCCAGACGAACGTGCACTAGACGAAGTGCTCTAGACAAGATGCTCCAGATGCAGTGCTCCGGACAAAGTGCTCCAGGCGAAAGTGCACCAGACTAAGCGCTCTTGACAAAGTGCTCTAAACCAAGTGCTCAAGACGAAGTGCTCCAGACCATGTGCTCTAGACCAAGTGCTCCAGATAAAGTGCTCTAGACGAAAGTGCTCCGGACAAAAGTGCTCCAGACAAAAGTGCTCCAGACAAAAGTGCACTAGACGAAGTGCTCCAGACAAATTGCTCCAGACGAAGTGCTCTAGGCAAAGTGCTCTGGACGAAATTGCTCCAGACGAAAGTGCTCCAGACGAAAGTGCTCCACACGAAAGTAATCCAGACAAAAGTGCTCCAGACGAAAGTGCACCAAACGAAGTGCTCCAGACAAAGTACCCCAGATGAAGTGCTCCAGACGAAAGTGCTCTAGACGAAAGTGCACCAGACGAAAGTTCTCGAGACGAAAGTGCACCAGATGAATGTGCACCAAACAAAGTGCTCCGGACGAAGTGCTCTAGATGAAGTGCTCAAGACGAAGTGCAGTAGATGATGCACACTAGACGAAAGTGATTTAGACAAAAGTACACCAGACGCCGTACTCTAGCCGAAGAGCTTTAGACGAAGTGCACCCAACGAAGTGCACAAGACAAAGTGCACCAGACAAAGTGCACCAAACGAAGTGCTCTGGACCAAGTGCTCCAAACAAAGTGCTCGAGACAAAGTGCTTCAGACAAAGTGCTCTAGACGAAGTGCTCTGGACGAAATTCTGTATACAGAAGTGCTCCACACGAAAGTGCTCCAGATGAAGTGCTGCAGACGAAAGTGCTCCAGAAGAAGTACTCTAGATGAAGTGCTCTAGACGAATGTGCTCCAGACAAAGTGCACCAAGCGAAGTGCTCACGACGAAGTGCTCCAGAAGATGTGCTCCAGATAAAGTGCTCCAGACAAAAGTGCTCCAAACGAAAGTGCTCCAAACGAAGTGCTTTAGACGAAGTGCTCCCAACGAACATGCTCTAGACAGAAAAGCACCAGACAAAGTGCTCCAGACAAAGTGCTCCAAACAAAGTGCTCTAAACGAACGTGCTCCAGACCGAAAAGCACCAGACGAAGTGCTCCAAACAAAGGGCTCTAGACGAAATGCTCCATACGAAAGTGCTCCAGGCGAAGTGCTCCAGACGAATATTCTCCAGACGAAAGTGCTCCAGACGAACGTGCACTAGATGAAGTGCTCCAGACGAAGTGCTCGAGATGAAGTGCTCCAGACGAAAGTGCACCAGATTAAGTGCTCCAAACGAAGTGCTCCTGACGAAAGTGCATCAGACTAAGTGCTCCAAACGAAGTGCTCCAAAAGATGTGCTCCAGATAAAGTGCTTTAGATGAAGTGCTCAAGATGAAGTGCTCTGGACAAAGTGAACTAGATGAAGTGCTCTAGACGAAGTGCTCCAGACGAAGTGCTCCTGACAAAAGTGCTCCAGACGAAGTGCTCCAGACGAAAGTTCTCTGGACGAATGTGCACCAGACATAGTGCTTCTGACGAAGTGCTCCAGATGAAGTGCAGTAGACGATGTGCACTAGACGGAAGTGATTTAGACAAAAGTGCACCACACGAAAGTGCACCATATGAAGTGCTGCAGACGAAAGTGCCCCATAAGAAGTACTCTAGACGAAGTGCTCCAGACGAATGTGCTCCTGACAAAGTGCACCAACCGAAGTGCTCCAGACGAAGTGCTCCAGACGATGTGCTCCAGATAAAGTGCTTCAGACGAAAGTGCACCGGATGAAGTGCTCAAGACGAAGTGCTCCGGACAAAGTGCTCAAGATGAAGTGCTCCGAACGAAGTGCTCTAGACGAAGTGCTCCAGACGAAGTGCTCCTGACGAAAGTGCTCCAGACGAAGTGCTCTAGATAAAGTGCTCCTGACAAAAGTGCTCCAGACGAAGTGCTCCAGACGAATGTGCACCAGACTAAGTGCTCCGGATGTAGTGCTCTAGACGAAGTGCTCTAGACGAAAGTGCACCAGACTAAGTGCTCCAGACAAAGTGCTCTTGACCAAGTGCTCTAGACGACAATGCTCTAGACGAAAGTGCACTTGAAAGTTCTCGATACGAAAGTGCACGAGAAGAATGTGGACCAAATGAAGTGCTCCAGACGAAGTGCTCCAGATGAAGTGCTCTAGACAAAGTGCAGTAGACAATGTGCACCAAACGAAACTGATTTAGACGAAAATGCACCAGACGATGTGCTCTAGATGAAGAGCTTTAGACGAAGTGCACAAGACTAAGTGTACCAGACGTAGTTCACCAAAACGAAGTGCACCAAACGAAATGCTGCAAACGAAGTGCTCCAGACGAAGTTCTCTATACGAAAATGCTCTCCAAACAAAAGTGCTCCAGATGAAGTGCTGCAGACGAAAGTGCTCTAGAAGAAGTGCTCTAAACGAAGTGCTTTGGACGAATGTGCTCCAAGCAAAGTGCACCAAGCGAAGTGCTCCAGACAAAGTGCTCCAGACGATGTGCTTTAGACAAAGTGTTCCAGACGAAGTGCTCCAGACGAAAGTTCTCCAGACGAATGTGCACCAGACAAAGTGCACCAGGCAAAAGTGCACCAGACGAAGTTCACTAGACGAAAGTGCTCCAGACGAAATGCTCCAGATGAGCGTGCTCCAAACAAAAAAGCACCAGAAAAAGTGCTCCAGCCGAAAGTGCTCCAGACGAAGTGCTCCGAAAAAACGTGCTCCAAATGAACGTGCTCTTGACGAATAAACACCGAACGAAGTGCTCCAGACAAAGTGCTCGAGACGAAGTGCTCCAGACAAAAGTGATCCAGACAAAAGTGCACCAGACGAAGTTCACCATACGAAAGTGCTCTGGACTATGTGTTCTAGACGGAGTGCTCGAGATGGAGTGCACCAAACGAATGTGCTCCAGATGGATAAGCACCAGACAAAGTGCTTCAGACGAAAGTGCTCCAGATAAAGTGCTCCAGACGAACTGCTCGAGACCAAGTGCTCCTGACCAAGTGCTCTAGACGAAAGTGCTCTAGTAAAAAGTGCACCAGACGAAGTGCTCCATACGAATTGCTCCAGACGAAGTGCTCCGAGCGAAGTGCTCCAGAGGAAAGTGCTCCACACGAAACTGCTCCAGACGAAAGTGCTCCAGACAAAAGTGCTCCAGACGAAGTGCTCTAGAGGAAGTGCTCTAAACGAAGTGCTCTAGACGAAGTTCTTGATACGAAAGTGTTCTAGACGAAAGTGCTCCAGATGAAGTGGTGCAAACGAAAGTGCTCGAGCAGAAGTTCTCTAGACGAAGTGCTCCAGACGAAGTGTTCCAGATGATATGCTCCAGACAAAGTGCTCCAGACGAAAGTGCTCCAGACGAAGTGCTCCAGACAAAGTGCTCCGGACGAAGTGCTTAAGACGAAGTGCTCTAGACGAAGTGCTCCAGGCGGAGTGCTCCAAACGAAGTGCTCCAGACAAAGTGCTCTAGATGAAAGTGTACCAGACAAAGTGCTCCAAACAAACTACTCCAGATGAAGTGCTCCAGACGAAGTGCACCAGACAAAGTGCTCTAGATGAAGTGCTTCAGATGAAGTGCACGAGATGAAGTGCACCAAACAATAGTGCACCAGACGAGGTTCTCCAAACCAAGTGCTCCACACGAAGTGCTCCAAACGATGTGCACCAGACGAAGTGCACAAGACGAAGTGCTCCAAACGAAGTGCACCGGACGAATTTCTTCAGACGAAGTGCTCCAAACGAAGTGCACCAGACGAATTGCACCACACAAAAGTGCACCAAACAAAAGTGCCCAAGACTATGTGCTCCACACGAAGTGCTCCAAACAAAGTGCTCAAGACGATGTGCTCTAGACGAAGTGCTACAGACGAAAAAGCACCAGACGAAGTGCTCTAGGCAAAGTGCTCCAGACGAAGTGCACCAGGCAAAGTGCTCCAGACAAAGTGCTCTAGACGAAAGTGCACCAGACGAAATTGCTCTAGACAAAGTGCTCCAAACGAAGTGCTCCAGCTGAACTGCACCCGACAAAGTGCACAAAACGATGTGCACCAGACGAAATGCCGTGCATTAGACGACTGTGCTCCAGACGAAAGTTCTCCAAACGAAACTGCTCTAGACAAAAGTGCTCTAGAAGAAAGTGCTCCAAACAAAGTGCTCCATACGAAGTGCTCCAAACGAAGTGCTCTAGACGAAGTGCACCAGACGAAAGGCTGCGGACGAAAGTGCACCAGGCGAAGTGCTCCTGCTGAAAGTGTTTTAGGGGAAAGTGCACCAGACAACGTGCTCTAGACAAAGTGCTCCAGCTGAAGTGCACCCGACGAAATGCACAAGACGATGTGCCATGCTTCCGACGAAAGTGCTCTAGAAGAAAGTGCTCCAAACAAAGAGCTCCATAAAAAGTGCACCAGACGAAGTGCATTAGACGAAGTGCTCGGGACGAAGTGCACTAGAGGAAGTGCTCCAGACAATGTGCTCCGGACGAATTGCACCAGACAAAGTGCACATGACAACGTGCTCCAGACGACGAGCTCTAGACGAAGTGCACCAGGTGGAGTGCTCCGGACGAAGTTCTCCAAACGAAAGTGCACCAGACAAAGTGCACCAGACGAAGGTGCTCTATACAAAGTGCTCTAGCCAAAGTGCACTAGACAAAGTGCTCTGGACAAAGTTCTCTAGACGAAGTGCACAAGATAAAGTGCACGAGACAAAGTGCTCTAGACAAAGTGCACTAGACGAAGTGCAAAAGACGAAGTGCTCTAGACAAAGTGCTCCAGACAAGTGCACCAGATTAAGTGTAGGGGATGAAGTGCTCTTGAAGAAGTGCTCTAGACAAAGTGCTCCAGATGAAGTGCTCCAGACGTACTGCACAAGACGAAGTGCTCTAGAGGAAGTGCTCTAGATGAAGTGCTCTAGGCGAAGGTGCTTGAGTCGAAGTGCTCCATACAAAGTGCTCCTGTCAAAGTGCTCCTGACGAAGTGCTCCAAACGAATGTGCTCCAGACAAAGTGCACCAGAGGAAGTGCACCAGACTAAGTGCTCGAGACGGAGTGCATCAGATGAAGTGCACAAAATGAAGTGCTCCAGACAAAGTGCTCCCGACAATGTGCTACAGACCAAGTGGACAAGACGAAGTGCACAAAACAAAGTGCTCTAGACGAAGTGCTCAAGAAGAAGTGGTCCAAACGAAGGTGCTCGAGACGAAGTGCTCCAGACAAAGTGCACCAGACGAAGTGCTCCAGACAAAAGTGCTCCAGACATGGTGCACCAGAGGAAGTGCACCAGACAAAGTGCTCGAGACAGAGTACACCAGATGAAGCGCACAAAAAGAAGTGCTATAGACAAAAGGCTCCCGACGAAGTGCTCCAGACCAAGTGCACCAGATGAAGTGCACAAGACAGAGTCCTCCGGACAAAGGGCTCAAGAAGAAGTGCTCCAATTAAAATGCTCCAGACGATGTGCTCTAGACGAAATGCTCTAGACGAAGTGCTCCAGACAAAGTGCTCCAGATGAACTGCTCTAGACGACGTGCTCCAGACGAAGGTGCTGGAGACGAAGTGCTCCAGACGAAATGCTCATGACGAAGTGTTCCAGGCGAAAGTGCTCCAGACAAAGTGCACCAGATGAAGTGCACCAGACGAAGTCCACCCGAAGAAGTGCACAAGAGGAAGTGCTCCAGACAAAGTGCACCAGACGAAGTTTAAAGGACAAAGTGCACAAGAGGAAGTGCTCCAAACGAAGTGCTCTAGACGATGTGCACCAGACGAAAGTGCACCAAACGAAAGTGCACTAGATGATGAGCACCAGACGAAGGTGCACCAGACGAAGTGCACCAAACGAAAGTGCACCAAATGAAGTGCACCAGACGAAGTGCGCCAGACGAAGTGCACCAGACGAAGTGCACCAGACGAAGTGCTCCAGATGAAGTGCTCCAAACGAAGTGCGCCAGAAGAAGTGCACGAGACGAAGTGCTCCTGACGAAGAGCTCCATACGAAGTGCACCAGACGTAGTGCACCAGATGAAGTGCACAAGACAAAGTGCTCGCGAAACAATTCACCAGACGAAGTCGAGACAAAATTGCTCCAAACAAAGTGCTCTAGACGAAGTGCAACAGACGAAGTGCACGAGACGAAGCGCACCAGCAACAAAATGCTATAGACGAAGTGCACAAGATGAAGTGCACCTGACAAAGTGCACGAGACGAAGTGCCCGCGACGTAGTGTTCCAGTTAAAGTGCTCCAAACGAAGTGCACCAGACGAAGCGCACCAGATGTAGTGCTCTATAAAAATTGCTTCAAACATAGTGCTCTAGACGAAGTGCACCAAACGAAGTGCACAAGACGAAGTGCACCACACGATTGTGCTCCAGATGAAAGTTCTCCAAACGAAGTGCTCTAGATGAAAGTCCTCTAGACGAAGTGCTCTAGACGAAGTGCTCCAAACGAAAGTGCACCAGATGTAGTGCACCAGACGAAGTTCACTAGACGAAGTGCTCCATGCAAAATGCACCAAACGAAGTGCACAAGACGAAGTGGTCTAGACGAAAGTGCCCCAGACAAAATGCTCCAGACAAAGTGCACCTGACAAAGTGCACTCAACGTAGTGCACCTGACAAAGTGCACACGACAAAGTGCTCCAGATGAAGAGCTCGAGACGAAGTGCTCCAGACGAAGTGCACCAGATGAAGTGCACCTGATGCAGTGCTCCAAACAAAGCTTTTCAAACGGAAGTGCACCAGAAGACGTGCTCCAAACGAAAGTGCACCAGACGAAGTGCTCTAGTTGTAGTGCTCCAGTCGAAGTGCTCCGAATGAAGTGCACCAGACAAAGTGCACAAGACGAAGTGCTCCAGACGAAGTGCTTCAGATGAAGTGCTCTAGACCAAGTGCTCCAGACGAAGTGCACCATACGAGGTGCACCAGACGAAGTGCTTTAGACGAAGTGCACCAGACGAAGTGCACAAGACGAAGTGCTCAAGACGAAAGTGCTCCACACGAAGTGCTCCTGAAGAAGTGCACTAGACAAAGTGCTCCAGATGAAGGTGCTCCAGACGAAGTGCTCAAGACAAAGAGCTCCTAACGAAGTGCTTGAGATGAAAGCGTTGCAGACAACGTGCACCAGATGAAGTGCACCAGACAAAGTGCTTGAGACGGAATAAACCAGATGAAGAGCACAAAACGAAGTGCTCTAGACAATGTGCTCCAGAGAATTGCTCCAGACGAAGTGCTCAAGACGAAGTGCTCCAGACGAAGTGCTCCAAATGAAATGCTCCTTACAAAATGCATCAGACGAAGAGCTCCAGGCAAAGTTCTCCAAACGAAAGTGCACCGGAGGAATTGCTCCAAAGAAAGGTGCTCCAGGTGAAGTGCTCCAGACGAAGTGCTCCAGACAAAGTGCTCCAAACGAAGAACACCGGACAAAGTGCTCTAGACGAAGTGCTCTAGACGAAGTGCACCAGACAAAGTGCTCCAGACGAAGTGCGGCAGACAAAGTGCACCAGCCGAAGTGCACCAGACGAAGTACACCAGACGAAGTGCACAAGAGGAAGTGCTCCAGACGAAGTGCACCAGACGAAGTTCTTCAGACGATGTGCACCAGACGAAGTTCTTCAGACGACGTGCACCAGACGAAGTTCTTCAGACGACGTGCACCGGACGAATGTGCACCAGACGAAACTGCACCACACGAAAGTGCACCAGAGGAAGTGCTTCACATGAAGGTGCACTAGACAAAGTTGCTCCAGACGAAAGTGCACCAGTCAAAGTGCACCAGACGAAAGTCGTGTGCGGGTTGAACTGTAGCTGATGCTGTCGGTTTTTGTGGCGTGAGCAGGTGGCGTCCGTAGCTAAGGAAGAACGGTGCCTGTCCAATAGCGGTGTGAGTGGCATTGTTATAGGCAAACTCCAGGACGGGCATATGCAAGTCCCATTGAGAGATTTCGTCCTTGCATGCTGCGCGGAAAAGTTGCTCTACAATTTGGTTGAGGCGCTCGGTCTGTCCATCTGTCTGCGGATGGTAGGCGGATGACATGGAGAGTTTGGTCCCGAGCAGAGACATCATTTCCTTCCCGGACTTGCTGGTGAACTTGGGGCCTTGGTCGGAGATGAGTGTGGTTGGAATGCCATGCTGAGAGATGATGTACCGAACGAATAGTTGTGCTGCTTCTTCGGTGCGTGCTGTCGTGTGTGTCGGGATGAAGTGTCCCATTTTGGAGAGTTTGTCGATGACAACGAGGATTGCGTCATGATCGCTAGTGGTAGTTGGTAACCCGGTGATGAAATCCAGGCTAACCACTTGCCATAGTTGTTCTGGGATAGGAAGAGGCTATAGCAGTCCTGCTTTTTTCTGCTTGCTGCTCTTCATCCGCTGACATGTGACACACGAGGTGACGAATTGTTGGACGTCGGCTGCCATGTGGGGCCAGTAGTAGTGCTTTGCAATACCGGTGAGCATCTTGTTGCTACCAAAGTGCCTCGCGTATAGGACATCGTGGTATTCTTCGAGTAGTAACTGACGCAAAGGAGGGTAATTGGGAACCCGGATTTTCGTTGATCCCTTTCGGTATGCGATGTCACTGTCCCACTGTAGCAGGTGCCGTTTTGCTGCTAAAGGAATTTCGGGGTCGATGGCGTACCCGTGAGTGAAGAGTCCCTTGAGAAGTGGGTTCATCCCTTCGACTTGGATGGCGGCAACGTGTGCAGGCCAACTGAGAGCATCTGCTTATTTTTTGTGGCCGAGCTTGTACACGATGTCATAGTGGAAGTGCGTCTCGAGGAAGTCAATCCACCGGACATGCCGCCTGGAGAGGTTTGGTTGTGTCTTCAAATATTTCAGGCTACAGTGGTCGGTGTAAATGGTTGTTTGTCGTCATTCGAGATAACATCTCCATGTTTTGAAGGCGATGATAATAGCGAAGGCCTTCCCCTGGTCTTACATCAAGACTCCTCTCACTGCCCGGTCACTGGCGTCAGCTTCGATGACGTAGTCGCGTTCGGGGTCTGGCAAGATGAGTACAGGCGCGGACGTGAGTGCTTGTTTCAGCTGCTCCATGGCTTCCTGGTGCTTTGGTTCCCAGTTATAGGGCGTGGTCTTCTTCAGCCAATTCGTGAGTGACGTTGCGATTTTTGCGTACTGTGGCACGAACCTGTTGTAGTAGTTAGCGAAGCCTAGGAACTGCTGCAACTTCTTCACGTTCTCAAGTGTCTTCCACATGCGTACGGCTTCGATCTTCTTGGGGTCGACATGAAATCCTTGAGCGCTCACCATGTGTCATAGGAATTGGACATTCTCGAGGGCAAATTCGCTCTTGGATAACTTGACGTAGAATCGTTCTCATCGGAGAATGTCGAAGACGCGTCGCATGTGTTAGACGTGTTGCTGCATGTCGCGCAAGTAGATGGGAATGTCGTCCAGGTACACCACCACGCATTTGTCCAAGAGTGGGCAAAGGATATGGTTAATTTCAGCTTGGAAGGTTGCCGGTGCGTTGGTGAGTCCGAACGGCATTACCAGATACTCGTACGACCCGTATGGAGATCGGAAGGCAGTTTTGTGGATGGAATTGTCCGTCATTCGTATCTGCCAGTATCCGTACCGCAGATCCAGTTTGGAAAATACCGTGGCTCCCCGAAGCTAGTCAAGCATGTCATCGATTCGTTGAATTGGGTATTTGTTATTGATGGTCTGCTTGTTGAGAGCTTGGTAATCGATGCACATGCGCGGGCTTCCGTCCGGTTTCGGTGTGAAGAGTACTGGGGCACCATATGGCGAAGTGGATGGTCGGATGAGTCCATTGGCGAGGAGATACTCGATCTGCTTCTTCATGTCGGCTAGTTTTGTGAGGCTTAGCCGATATGGTGCTCGGAAGGTCGGTTTCGAACTTGGTTTCTCCACGATCTCGTGTTGGTGCGTTCGGTATGGCGGTAGTTCGTCCGGGAGGTCGCCGGGAAGAATGTCTTTGAACTCCTTCAGTAAGTCCTTGATTTTTTCTGGAGGTTCCGAGGCTTTCTCTCCGTCATTCTCCACCTCTGTTGCTATCGCCAGGAACCCGGTGTCGGTTTGTTTCACGTCCTTCTCGAATCTTGCCAGTGTCTCCACTCGGATATCTCCTGTATCATCCCAGTTGGGTAGCTGGACTCTCCTCCCATTGTTGTAGATGCTTGCGGTACGATTTACCCAGTTGATCTCGGGGTTGAATAGTTTTGGGAAGTCTCGCTCGAAGATCAAGTCAAGCCTTTTTATGTTGGTGATGGGGAGCGCAGGTCTCCAGCGCAGTGGTTCGATTTATAGGTGTAACGCTGCTTCGCCGTGTACTAGTAACCTGCTGCCATCCACCATCGTTGCAGAGAATGCTTAAGGCTTGTACTCTTCCCGAAGTCTGTCGATTATTGCCTTGTTGCAGACGGTGTGTGATGCTCCGCTGTCCACGAGTTCTTGGAGGCGTCGTCTTTTACAGATGACCTCGAGCACGAGGGGCGGGCGTTGCTCGGAGTACCCAAACATAGTTTCGTTAATAGGATCATAGGGTACATCCCAATATTCCGTACACACCTTTTCCTTGCCAGCTGCTCGTGGGTTAGCAGTTGATATGTGCTTGGAGAAAGTCTCTCCCACAGGACACTGAGTTTTCTTGACTGTATGAGTCGTTGATGCCGAATTTGATGAGCTGGATGCATCCAGAAGAGGATTTCGGGGTTTTTGCAGCTTCTTGTAGACCCCCAGCTTTCTCTTGAGCTACTTCAGCTCCACCAACGTCTTCACTGGGGAACGGGTAGTCGTTGTGGGCTGGTGTCGGGAGAAGAAGTTGACTCCGTGGAAAGGTCAGCGTCTTTCCACACTCCTTAATTTTGTCCCCAAGTTTTCCGGTACTGGTATGATCTCCACAAGTTTCAGCTTCTTCTGGAGTCGCTCTCGAATTTTCTCCAAGGCTCTAGCCCCTCGAGAATTATAAGTGTTCATTAAAGCATCTTTATAAGATAACTTTAATGAACCCTTATAATTTCTTGGGTCTTCTCGGAGTTTCCCCCTCTCGGCAGAGTCCTTTTTCGCGGAGTCCGATTTTTTCTCAGCGATTTTCTCTGGCGAAGGCTGGTCGAGGGGTGGAGATTTTTCCCCATCATTTTCTCCAGCTCGAGTCGAATCAGCTTCATTGAAGTTGATTTTCCCGGAATCCCGCGGCCGCTTTCGGATCCTTTCTTTTTCGCCAGCTAGATCCGCAATCACTGGCGAATTCCGTTTTTTTTCTTCTAATTGGCCGAAGAATTTCCGCCATTGTTGCATGCCCGATACTCTGCTCGTGCGGCTTTCATTTTGCTGCAGTTGAAGATTCGATGGCCTGGCATCCCGCAAAAATCACACGTGTAGTTGGTGATTTTCAGACATGACCGCTCGTCGAACTCGTCAATTTCCATCGGTTCGGCGAATGTGGTGTGAGCCGAGCGGTCGCCCTGTCGCGTACTGTCAACGTGCGTCCGTCATGTTCCGACGTTGACCATGTCGAACCGTTCTGCTGCCGAAACGACGTCACTATAGCTCGCATAGTTTGTCGCTGCTACCTGTCGTTTGACTTCAGTTGTCAGTCCGGCGAGAAACGACTAAACTTTTTCCGATTCGGTCAGGTCAGGAATGCAGTCATAAAAATCCTCCATCTGTTGTGTGTATTGCGCTACACTCCCGAACTGTCGATGGCGATGATTTTTTTCCCGGGCAAGGAAACCCGAATTAAACGGCTCGAAGTGTTTCAGCAGGTCGGTGCGGAACTGCCGCCACGTGGCTTCGCCATGGATGAAGGTACTGTTACTGCCGATCCACTCGAGTGTCGGTCCTCGCATCAGTGTCGCTGCGAGTCGTACGCGTTGACCGTCCCAGACTTGCGAGCTCCA
This sequence comes from Closterium sp. NIES-67, assembly GCA_027943415.1. NCBI lineage: Eukaryota > Viridiplantae > Streptophyta > Zygnematophyceae > Desmidiales > Closteriaceae > Closterium > Closterium sp. NIES-67. The sequence goes on along the minus strand of BQMB01000627.1, from coordinate 194,325 downwards.
TCCGATGGTTTCGAAGTAGATCTCAATGCCGGCGATCCATCTGCGGGCTTCACAATTTTGATCGCTCGGATCGAACGGCTCAGGTGAGGGAGGTTTCGGAGCTTGAGAAACTACTGCGTCGTCGCCGTTGTCGTATCGTGCTGAGCGCTGGCGAGTCGAGTAACTCGCTCAAACTCGTTTCGCCAAGCTTTGCGATCGGCTCGCATCTCTTCGTGAAGGGCGGCGATGCTCGCGCAGAGTTGCTGGGTAACCTCGACGTTGGCGTCACCACTACGTTTCTTGGTCACGAGCGGAACGCTGTCTGTACCAAGGCCGCCACTGGTGCTCCCCTTACCACGTTCCCCCGGGATCCGGTGTCTAGCCTGTTCACGCTGGACAGCGCGCCCCCCCCCAGTTGGGACGTCTCCCTAGGTGGCTGCGTCTACCCAGGTTGCTGCGGCCTGCTCATGTCGGTCGCTTACTCACCCGACACTTCTATGGCACCACCGCCTAGGTCACACTGCGCTCCTGCGTCTGCGTCACATGTCTTAGAACAGTCTTGTCCTAGGTCTACCAGAGTCGTTCCCAGACTTGCCCTCATCCCCAGTCCCGCCTTGCATGCCCTGCGTCGAGGGCCGGCTCCGCCGTGCCCCTCACTCCTCCTCGTTCCCCCCCACTGCCGCACCGCTACATACCCTGCACATTGACGTCTGGGGCCCAGCCCCCGTCCATGGGCCGCGTCGAGAGTGCTACTTCCTCGTGCTTGTCGAAGACTACACGCGCTACACCACGGTTTTTCCCTGGAGCGAAAGGCCGACGTGCGTGACGCTCTTATCCCGTGGCTGGTCTCTGCGCGTGTGCATCGCGGTCTCCCTTTCTTGCGTCTTCACTCAGACCGTGGTGGCGAGTTTGCCTCTGGCGTTCTTGGTCGTTTCTGTCGTGCGGAGGGCATCACCCAGACTTTCACCTTGCCGGACTCCCCGCAGCAGAATGGGTTCGCTGAGCGACGCATCGGTTTGGTCATGGAGGTGGCTCGTACCTCCATGATCCATGCCGTTGCACCCCATTTTCTGTGGTCGTTCGCCGTTCGCTACGCCGCTCATCAGCTTAACCCGTGGCCGCACCCCCGGCAGCCGTAGGTTTCGCCGACCATTCTTTGGACTAGGTCCCCTGGTGACGCATCTGCGTTCCACGTCTGAGGCTGCCTTGCTCACGTTGGTGCCTCTGGCACGGACAACCTCACTGACCGCACCGTCCCCTCTGTCTTCCTCGGTTTCTCCCTCGACTCGTCTAACTTGCACTTCTACCACCTGTCGTCTCACCATTTCTTTCACTCTTGCGACGTCAGCGTTGACGAGTCCTGCTCCTTCTACCACCGCTTTCCCCACCGTGGTCCCCCGGTTACTCCCCCCTTGTTCCTGGTTCCCCCTCCCCCGGTCGCCCCTGCTGCTCCCCATCCCCGCCCTGCCCCGTCTGGTGTGTCTCACTTCACCCCCCTCCCGTCGGTTGTCCCGGTCGATGAGTCTGCAGACTCTAGTGGCCGTGCGGCGCAGTCCTCGCCGCCCGCCTCTCTCCCAGTATCTCCTCCTCCGTCGTCGCAGCCACCGCCGCCACTGCAGCCATAGTCGCAGACGCCGCCACCGCCGCCGCAGCTATCGTTGCAGCCGCGGTCGCCGCAGCCGCAGCAGCAGCAGTTCATCGACATGGGGGGTGCTGGTGTTGAGGAGGGTGCTCGTCTTGGGGTTCCTGACGTGGCTTGTCCCGGTGGGCCTGGGGGTGGTACCGGTGCTGGAGAGGTTCTTGGTTCTGGGGGTGCTGGAGTGGAGTGTTCCAGAGTTTGCCCTAGAGCAGCTGGCAGTTCCGGTGTCGCCGTCGTGCCGCCGCAGCAGTAGTCGCCGCCGGTGTCAGCCCTTCGCCTGCTCGGCCTTCCGTCCCCTGACAGCGCGTCTGTGCTTCCTCCACCGTCTGCTCCCCTTCCTGTCTATGGCCCCGTGTTCCCTCCTCCGGACTCGTCTCTGGCTCGTCTTCCCCCGCGTTCTCCTCTTGTGTCTCCTCCTATGTCTCCTGACCCGACACCTCCGTCTCACGTCTGGTGCCGCCGTCCCTCTCGTGCTCGTCCTGTCTCTCCTGTTCCACGCTCTCACCATATGTTGCTCCGTTCCCACGCATCTCGTCCTCCCCTCCTGCCGTCGCTTCCTCCGTCCTCCTTTGTTATCGTGCCTCCCCCTCTATCTGACTACCTTTGTGTTGCTCGTCCTCTTGTTCCTCGGGTCCTTGCCTCTCTCGTTACCGACCCGTCATTTCCTGTTTTGCGTCTTGACACTCTGGTCACTGCAGTCGCTGACTTCGCCTCTACCCGCCGCCTTGACTACGTCACCGCTCTGGTCTTTGACCCTGCTCATCCTCCGTCCATCGGGGGTGCTCCTGCCCTCGGCAGTGACGTCCTGGAGGACCGGCAGTACGAGCTTGCTTTCCTTTCCGAGGCTGCTCCCCATCTCTATTCCATGCTGCTTGTCCCTAAGGGTGACCCAAACCCTTTCGACATCCCAACCCCTCGCACCTACGCTAAGGCCACCTCGGGACCCTGGGCCTCTTAGTGGATAGCTGCCATGGAGCAGGAGATGGCATCTTGGGGATCCACCGGCACCTACGTCGACGCAATTCCCCCACCTGAGGTGAACGTAGTCGATGGCCGGTGGCTCTTCAGGGTGAAGCGCCCTCCTGGAGAGCCGCGTGAGTTCAAGGCGTGCTACGTGGCTAGCGGCTTTAGTCAGCGTGAGGGGGTGGACTTCTTTCAGACCTTCACCCAGACCCCGAAAATGACTACTCTTCGGGCGCTGCTACACGTAGCAGCACAGCTTGACTACGAGTTATACTCCCTCGACTTCTCCACTATGTTTCTTCAAGGCGGCCTACACGAGCAGGTCTACCTGCGCCGCCCTTAGGGCTTCACTGGTACCTTCCCTCCTTGGACCTAGTGGCTACTGCGGCGCCCAGTCTATGGCTTGCGCCAGGCTCCCCGTGAGTGGCAGAACACACTACGTGCTACCCTTGCTGACCTGCAGTTCTTTCCGTCCTCAACGGACCCCTCGCTCTTCGTTCGTGCTGGCCAGACCCCATTCTACATCCTTGTTTACGTAGACGACCTGGTCTTCGCCACTGCAGACAGGGACGCACTGGCCTCCGTGAAGGTAGAGCTGCTGAAGAGAGACACCTGCACTGACCTAGGAGAACTGCGCCGCTACCTTGGCCTCCAGATCTCCAGGGACAGAGCAGCGCGCACCATCACCCTGACTCAGTCACACTTGGTGCGCCAGGTCCTTCAGAGGTTCGGTCTTCGGTTCTCCTCCGCACAGCCCACACCTCTGTCAGTAGATCACAGGCTCTCTGCTACAGTTCCTGAGGAGTCAGTAGAGCCCAGTGGTCCTTACGCAGAGCTGGTGGGTTGCCTCATGTATCTGATGACTTGCACTCGTCCAGATCTCGCATACCCTCTCAGCATCCTGGCTCGCTTTGTGGCCACAGGCAGACACCGACCACAGCACTGGTCGGCCGCTAAGAGGGTTTTGCGTTATCTAGCAAGTACATCGGGCATGGGGTTAGTGCTAGGAGGACGCAGGCCATTGGTTCTTACCGGGCACAGAGACGCTTTTTGGGCAGACGACGCTGAGACCCTCGGGTCCTCGCAGGGCTACTGTTTTAGCCTTGGTTCAGGTGCCGTCTCGTGGAGAGCTACTCGCTCCTCGTCTATTGCCCAGTCCCGCTGTGAGGCTGAGATCTACGCTGGTGCCATGGCGGCACAGGAGCTCCGTTGGCTGACCTTCTTGCTCACTGACTTATGTGAGCGGCCTAGCTCTAGCTCGGTCCTGTACGCTGACAACAGGGCCATGATCCTCCTGTGTCAGGAGCCTCGTCTTCAGGGTAGAGCGAAGCACATCCAGCTGCAGTACTTTCTCCTGCGCGAGCTGCAGCAGCGCCGCCAGGCTCGCGTAGTACACTTGGCCTCCGGTGCCAACACAGCTAATATCTTTACGAAGGCGCTTGCGCCTAAAGATCATCAGCGGCACTGTGTACAGCTAGGTCTCGTTCCTGTAGCCTTTCACCTACTAGGGCTTTGATTATGTACAGACCTGTATATTTATTTTACCCTGACTGGCCTTATGGCCTCTCCCAGTGGCTGGACGAGTAGTGCCGCCCTGGTCTTGCTCTTGCCTTGGTTTGTACTTGTTTGACTGGTCTTTAGACCCTTGCCTCAGAGGTTGGACTAGTAGTGCCACCCTGAGCTGCTTGTCTCTCAACAGACACTGCCCCTATCCAGTCTAGGGGGTGTGTCAAAAAACATTTGTGTGTGATGTTGTAGACCATATAGGGTTGTGCCTTAGAGAGTACAGCCCCCTAAGTTATAATGCCTTGTACTCTCACATTCTATTCATTCTTTCAGTTTGTTAACGGAGTGCTCCGGACGGAGTGCGCCTGACGGAGTGCGCTGGAGTGAGCCTCTTTGAATACACGCTCTGGTACGTTGTGAGCGAAATCAAAGCTGGCCCGCGAAGGAGTGTTGTGGAAGGAGACTTGTCGATGTGGAAAGAACGCTGGTCAGTGTATGCAGGTGAGTGGGGGAGTGTGGCGGAATGAGCACTTATAAAAAACGTACTATACATACATATATATATATCATTGGAATTATGTTGTTTTGTTTCATCCACGCATCAGGCACTCTCAGGATAAGCCTTGCCATCCTCTTGTGCTACTCCTGCCTTTGCAAATCAGGAATTAGTATTATATAAAATTGTTAGGTAGATGGTGTTCTTTCAATGCGCTATCACAGTGTTGTGGCATGTCGAGCCCAGTAACGAGTCTGCAAAAGTGCGCGTGTGCAGAAACCCCCCAACAAAACTGCCAGAATCTCAAAACCGCACATCTAAACCTTCGCATCGCCTCCATTTCTGCAACTTAGTCCCTCACGCCCTTCTCTCACTAGAAGCAGATCACCGAGAGCGCTGTCGTCGAAGTTGATCGAGCCGAATCGTCATGGCTGCCGCTGTAATTGGGCAATTACTGCCCGGAATGGAAGAGCCGGTTGCGGCAGGTCAAAGTACTCCAGAAGTCGAGCAAGGCGGGGGAGCGACGGAGATGGAAGAGCCGGAAATGGGCGATGGGGCGCCGCAGATGGAGGGCGACGACGACATCGACGAAGCCGCGGAGGGGGGGGAGGAAGAAAAGGACGACGAGGAAGAGGATAACGAGGAGGATGATTCAGAAGTAGAGGAGGACGAGGAAGAAGAGGGGGACGAAGAGGAGGAGGAGGGCGGCGAGGAGGCGGGAGGCGGAGCAGGTGGCGCGCAGGAGGGCGGCGGCATGTCGGCGGCGCAGCTAGCAGCGGCGGTGGAGCCGTCGGACTATTCCTTCGACGAGGGCAACATGCTCGTTAACGACTCGCGCCCCGTGTCTCTGCCGTTCGTCACGCCGCACCTGTGAGCCCAGGGTGTAGGGTACAGCCGGCCATGAGGCTAGGGTTTAGGAGTCTACGAGCTGGAGGGGTTTTGCGTTGGACCGATATGCCACCGTTATTGGGCGGAGAACTTAGGGGGCCCAGCTGGAAGGAAGTTAAGCCCCGAGCGCCGGCACTAATCATTCGCCCTTCCTCTCATCATGGGCCATCTCCCCGTATATTTTCCTGCCTAAACCCTCACCCCCAACTCCCTATCCCGCTTCCTTCCCCCCATGCCTCTCCCCAACCCCCCGCAGCGAGCAGGCGGAGCAGCAGGTGCTGGAGTTGGCGCAGCAGGCGGTGCAGGCGCTAGCCGCGCGCCTGTTCGCGCTGCCCGCCACGCCGCACAAGATGGGGCGCCTCGTGGACCTCCCCCCGCCCACCACTCCGCTGCCCAGAGAAAAGCCGGTCAGCGCCCTGCTTCGCTTCGCCCCTCCTCTACCCCGTCCCCTCGCTCGAAGCTCAAAACCGTCAGCTTCGTGCATAGCAGTCGTGTGTTCGTGCGGTTCAGCGCGGTGCACCTGAAGTGAGACCGAAGTGCGCCGAGGGTTTAAGCTAATTGGTCTCTTTCAGTCCGCCTCTCCGCCCATCCCCCAACGCTCACTCCCCTTCCCTACCCCAAACTCCTCCCCCCCCCCCCCCCCCCCCCCCCCCCACCCGCCGGTATGTGCGCAGCCCCCCCGTCCTCGTGGTCTCACCAAGTGGGAGCGGTTTGCCCGAGAGAAAGGTGCGCTCAGGGAAAGAGTGCGGCGGAGTGAGGAATGTGCGGGGTGTGCGGGGTGTGGGTTGTGTGGGTTGTGTGGATTGTGTGGGGTGTGTGAGGAGCGTGGTGAGTGTGCGTGGTGTGACGGGCATGAGAGTGGGCTGTTATGTGCGAGCCTTTCGCGAGCCTGTGCAGGGGAGGAGCAGGTGTGACTCCTTACTCCCTCTCTTTTTCTCTCTCCCCCCCGCCCGCCCGTCCCGTGTGCGCTGTCCTCCCTCCCCCTTGCGCGCGTGAGCAGGCATTCAGAAGCGCAAGAAGGGCAAGTTCGTGTTTGAGGAGACGTCGGGCGAGTGGAAGCCGCGGTACGGGTACAAGCGCGCCAACGACATCAAGGACATCCCCATCCTCGAAGCCAAGGCCTCCGACGGTACCCTTGCCCGCCTCCTCGCCGTCACTTCACTCTCTGGCTCGTTGCCGCCTCTGCATCTGATGGAGCAGCTGCTGCATCTCTCTCTCTCTCTCTTTCTCCTGCCGTCTTCCCTTACCCCTTCCGCTGCTCTTTGGTCACATGCTCTCCGCTTTGCTTCCTCACATCCCCCCCTCCCCCACTCTCCAACCACACCCCTGTCTGTGTGCCCCCAGGGCACCACCCTTTTCACTCTTCTTCGCTCCACCTCTCCCCCTCACTCCCCCGCACTCTCCCCCTCGCTCTCCCCTCCGCTCTCTTCCCCCTCCCCCGCGTCTGCAGTGGCGGGCGAGGACCCCTTTGCGAAGCTCAAGGCGGAGAAGAAGGCGCGGGTCAAGGCCAACGAGCAGCGCCGCCTCGGCAACCTCAAGGCGTCCGCCAAGCAGCTGCGACCAGACGCGCTCAGGTCAGGGCAAGGGGAACGAGGGTGAGGGGAAAGGTGAGGGGAGGCCCTCGGGATGGGTGCTGGTGTGCTGGTGAATGGTTAACGCCTGCTGCTTCTTGGATTCTAGTGGTCTTCATATCTTCACACCAGCGCAATCATCACCTCCACTCTTGCTCCATCCTCTCGACTTAGAGCCCTCACTCCCCCCGCCCCCCCCGTTTTCCATCTTCTCCTCTGAGCCTTCCCCCAACTCTCCACCCCTTTCCCCCTAACCTTCCCCGTTGCAATTTCCACCCCCTCGCAGCCACCTTGCGGTGTCGTCAGCATCCCTGCCTCTGTCCGGCAAGCCATCGGGTGGGCCGCGGGCGACCAAGGCGGCTGTGGGCACAGTGGCGTCGCTGGCGGCGGGCAGCACAGCCAGCGGAGGCAAGTTCGACCGGCGGCTGGAGGGCGAGAAGAGAGCCAAGAAAGTCGGCAAGCACAGAAAGGTGAGAGAGGCGTCGGGGGGGGGGGGAGGCTGGTGATAATGTGGGCGCATGTGCTTGAGGCAAGTGTGGGGTACGTGCGTGAATGAATGATGCTTGTGGCCCTGGGGGTGAAGTGCTTCTGAGGCATGAGCTGTCATGCTTCCACCATGCTCCCCTGCTGGCCCTCTCACATCCCACCTTATCATCTGTCCTGGCACCACCCAGGGTCTACCCCTCTCGCTTACATGCTTTTCCCCCTTCCACTGCTTCTCTCCCCCCCTGCAGTTCCTGCCGGTGGCAGCGCGCGGTGCGGAGGGTGAGCGCGAGGGCAAGATGATAACGTCGGTGGTGGACAGGGTGGTCAGCAGGCACGCCACTGACGTCATCGATGTCAACAAGGTGCGCTCATGCCCGCTGCTGCCTGCTGCTGCCTGCTGCTGCCCACTGCTGGGGGTTTTCTTTTCTGCTTGCATGCATGTGTGGGAAAGGCATGGGTGCGCGCGTGTGTGTAGCTCGATAGTGCAGGTCATCAAGTCGTTGGTCCCTGGCTCGCTACCACTCCCGTTCTCCCCCTCACACACACACACCCTCATTCCCATTCTCCTACACACACCCTCATTCCCACTCTCCCGCACGCACGTGCAGGCGGTGTCAGTGTTGCAGGTGGGCGAGGAGAGGAAGCGCAGAGCGGCCAAGTGGAGCGGAGCAGCAGACAAGGGCAAGGGCAAGGGCAAGGGGGGCAAGGGAGGCAAGGGGGTGGGGGATTTCGGAGGGGCAGGCAAGGGCAAGAGGAAGGGTGGGAACGATGAGAAGGGGAAAAAGAAGGCCAAGAAGTAGCGGTGCGCTCCCCGGCTCCATGCAGCAGTGGCAGCTGCTCATATCTGCTGTGCTGCCATCATGGTGCCGCCAGGCACTGATCTTCACGTTCTCCCACCATTTCTCACTGGCTCGCCTGGCTGTGTCTGATGGCGCGTTTGGGACCCACCTAAGCTTCATGTTGCAATGGTAGTTTGGTGCCCCATTTCAGCGCTGTATGGCTGGTTGTACGCACATGAGTACGAAGTAGACAGTGAAGAAAGCATGCCTTTTGCCATGCGCGGTTCAAGTGTGCAACACGACACAACAGAACACAACCAGCTGATTGCAGCGTGACACCCTGCAGCACTCCCACTCACGTGTACCTGCCAGGGAGGTGCTACATCACACTGAGGCGCCAGACCAGCAATCAGGAGATGTGCGAGTCCAGTGCACCCACTCACACCCTCTCTTGCAGTCTGGACTTGGGAGTGACCCTGAGCCTCTCACAATGCACAGCATTGCTGTTACCGTTAGCTCCAATCCAGTCCAACATTCCTGCCTCTGCATGCGTCTGGCCTGGTTGGTGCATGGACTGCTGCTGGAGCTGGGGTATTCAATCACATTGCTTCTTTTCCCCGTCTTCTCCCTACCAAATGTGGTGATGGCTCCAAAAGTGATGTACACTTAAACATAATTATTAACATAACGACTTTTCAAGTGAGCTATAGAACAGAAACCATCTAGGGGCAAGTGCCTGATCCCTGAGTGCCACCTATGCCATTGCACTCACATCACATCCCATCTCTGCGTGACATGAAGCCTAGTTCATGCCAACCCGCTAGTGCGCCATCACAGCATCCTGCAGTCAAGGGCATAGGCACTGCCGCTTATTGCCCTACCACCACTCCCACCATGCGTCACCCTTGTCGTGCTGCCTCATCCCACCTACGACTGTACTGCACAGTCCGTCTGCTGAACCAACTCCAGTGAACAAGTCAAGAAGCAACCCTCTCCTTACACTCAGACAAGTGAAGTCTCCCCATCCGCGTCATCCTCACCCATCTCCGTCAGCACATCGCTTGCTTGCATCCGCTCTCCTGCCGCTTCATCCCCGCGCTCTTCCCCCCGGCGCCCACGTTCATCCACGCGCCGCCGCCCAGGTGCCGCCGCACGTCGTCGCTGACGCGCGCCATGTGCTCCAGGAACGGGATCAGCGCAAACAGCTCCATGTCGCGCGGGTTATCGATGAACGACGAGATGGGCACGCCGTTCGCGGGCTGCCGCGCGTACGACAACGGCGAGTTGTCCACCAGAAGCACGTCCGCCAGGTCGCGCCCCAGAATCGACAGATCCTTCACGTACCCGCCGCCGCTCTCCATCTGCACGCACGACTCGCGGAACAGCCGGTGGTGAATCAGCTCGCCGGTGGGGTCCAGGAGATCGAGCACGGGGTCCGCGTATCGCGCGAGGCTCGCGGTGAAGACGACGACTTCGAAGATCGGCGCCATGGTGGCGAGGAACTGCTCGACGCCGGGGCGCTTGAGCACGTACACGGACGCGGTGCGGCCGTCCATGGTGAGCGGCACGACGAAGTCGGCGGCGGGCGGCGCGGAGAAGGACGAATGCACGAGCGTCTCGTCGAGATCCAGAACCAGCGTCTTTCGCACCGCTCGCCCGTCGGACAGCTGAAAGTGCGGCGGCAGTGGCGGCAGCAGAGTCCGCGAGGAGGGCGGCGGCGGCGCCGTCACGGAAGGGATGGGTAGCGCGGGAGGCAGCATCCCGAAGCAGAAGAGGCGCGAGTTGTACGAGCTGCTGCGCGTGTGATGCACCGCCGCCGCCGCCGCCGCGCGAAGAGCGGTCCGATCGTCGCCAGAGGTCGCAGATCCAAGGTGACTGTCGTTGGACGACGGCGATACCAGCAGCGGGGCGGAGGTAGAAGTAGTCTGGTAGTAGTACGGGCGTATGAAGTTGCAGAGCTTATCCCACACGCGGTTCCTCGCCGCGTTACTCGCCGTCCCGACGCTCGCGCTGAATCCAGTTGTCGCATGGTCCGATCCCACAACGATGCTGCTGATGGGGTTGTCGGCCGAAGAGGAACCGATCGCAACGATGGGAGGAGCCTGAGTCGTCGCATCGGCGGAGTGGATTGGAGTGTGCGAGGGAGCAGCCCGGTCCGTCTCCTGCAGCAGAAACGACTCCTGGCCGGCCGTCGGTTGCGCAGAGCTATCCTCCTCGTGCTCGGATGAGGAGCCTTCAGGAGCCTCAGTAGACGTCACGGCCGTTGTTGAAATGTCCGCCAGTGGTCCCGCCGAGTCGTCACGGTTGGCTTCTGATCTCTCCGCGCGTTGCAGGTCTTCTCCGTTGTTGTTGGATCGGGTGACGGACTCCTCTTCCTCGATCGCTTGCGGGAAGATCAGCGCAAGGGACGATCGGTGATTCGCGCTGCCTCTGGAGCTCCGGCTGACGCCGTGAAGGCCGATTCCTTTCGTAGATTTCGCTGACGAAAGGTCCATCCTTCGCACGCCGTGATTCGCGTCGTCAAGAAGAGTCGTCGTGCAGCTATTGGTCCTTCGGATCTTCACTTCTTTATACAGACTTGTGGCTGAAAACTCCATCTCGGTCATGCTGCTCCTTGCACTGCTGCCGCTGCTTCCTCCGCTGCTGCTAGAAACGGTCCGGAGAATGCTATTTCTGACGCTATCGACGGTGCTACTGGATGTGCTACCGTCGCTGCTTCGTGAATCCATAGATGGATCCAGACAAGAGCCCGGCGGCCATGGCTTGTCGTTCAGTGACCAAACAGCGGTAGTAGCCATAGTGAAAGCCGACGGTCGCGGAACGTAGGCAATGAAAGAGAAAGCCGGATGCGGAAGGAAGTATCTCCTGAACGGAATGAAGTCTGAGAGTTTTGAGTTCAGATGACCTCTTATCTGAAACTGCTGAATGAGCTGAGCTCGGGGAATACCATCCCGGGCTGCTCTGTTGACAGGGACAGTGTGAATGGCGGCGCTAGCGAATGGTCGGAGTCGGTGGAGGTACTGAGGCATCCAGCCAGCCAAGCAGGTACACTTAGCCCGCGGTATTTTTACACCCAGTATTTTCACAGGGGGTGCCGCCGAGAGGGTATTCACCCCTCCAAAAACAGCTCCTGAAAACCAGATCCGAATACCCTGAAAAACAATTTGAACTTTGGATTTCTATACGAAACGTTTACTGCTCGATTTAGTGTTTCTCGAGTCAGGAAACCCGACGTCAGCTTAAGCAGTGCTCAAAGTTTTTGGCCTCGTGGAGTCTGCCATGCTTAGGCCGTAGGGACAAGGGGGTACTGTCTACGCAATCAGAAATGGTCAGGGTGGAAACAAAATTTATTCTGCCGCCCAGTTTCAGGGTGTAAAATTACCGCGGGCTAAGTGTATGCAGGCTGGCAGAAGTGGATTCGCTCGAATCCCGAGAGAGCCCGAATTGGGAATGCCGAGCCGAGGCGCCTGCTCCAGTCGAGCCGCGAATGCCTCCTCTTGTCATTGAAGAGTCGCCGCAAAACCCCCACTGCGCGCAGATCTCCAGGTTCTGCTCCTGCCCACGGCAGCAGGAGGATGTGTCCGCCGAAATCAAAGAGGACTACACGCATGTTGATGCTTCCATGAAGTAGCTTTACAAATAGCAGTATATGTTTTTTATTTTTAACATCCAGCAATATATATATATATATATGTATGTATGAATCGAATTGAGTGGTTTTAAATGGGGCGGGTGATTCGTTATTATAAGTTACCACTTTATTTCGATGAATTTGCATATGTTTCTTGAGATCACTTAAACAACCCTTGTGCTTCCATAATTTCAATGGTTTTATGAAGTTGTAATGCGAAATTTAGAAGTCTTGCGCCACTCGAACACACACAGTGGGGAAATAGTTGTGCAGGAGAAAGAAGCTGCTGTAACGGATTTTTTTCAGTGCCTGCTGAATTGGCTTGTGCGCGTTGCTTGTGATGAAGCAGCAGCACAAAAACTGTCGCCCAAGCAGAGCCCACCACCAACCTACGCTACTGAGCAGTCCGACTATTCCCTCCGCCCTCCTAGAAACTAGTGAATTATTTTCTAGCCTAGATGCGTCTAGCCCTATGACTCCATCCCTCGTTTCTCGCTGTTTGCTGTTATGCTGGCTCATCAGTCTTTCGCTCTGCTGGGTCCCTGCAGTAGTATCTGGCGAGTCGCCGAATTCACCGTCACGTAGTTCCACGCATGGCCATGCGGTCACTACTCCAAATGAAGAGGTCAGCAATTTTTCGAACGGACCCAAGCTTAGAACACCCCTCCCAGCGTCCGTACCAGCGGAAATTGGCGCGAACTCATCATTAGAAGCTCCGACAGCAGACAGGAAGAGGAAGCACGAATGGGATGCTGTACAGGGGGAATCGCTACAAGCAGCAGTACCGCCGTCAGAAGCAGCGTCGCCGACCGCCTCCTTCTCTCGCACGCCCGGCAATTCCTTCCTTGGGGATGCACGAGCATCGTCTGCCACCGTTTCGCAACCACCCGCGCTCACCGCTACTGCTCCAGCCGCTACCGCCGCTTCGGTGGGTGCGGGTGCTGTGGGCGCGGCACGCTCTGCTGAGCCTGCGGGAGCGGATGAGGGGGCGAGAGTGCACGTGAGCGCGCAAGCAGATAAGGTGCGAGGAGGTGAGCGGGAGGGAGCGGCGGTAGCTGGCGGTGGTGGGGGAAGCGACGCGGTGCAGGCGAGCACAGGGTCAGGGTCAGGGTCAGGGTCAGGGTCAGGGTCAGGGCAGACGGCGAGGAGCGCGGTGAATACGAGCGAGCATGGACCGCTGGCAGAGGGGACGGCAAGTACGAAGGCGGGCGACGGGGCGAAGAGCAGTGAGAAAAGTGGTGGGGCTGCAAGTGTGAAACAGGGGGGGTTCGCGGACCAGGGAGGCGGCTCAAAGCAGGTAAATAGCGGAGGTGGCGCACCCAGCTCAGCAGCCATGGCGCCTAGTGCTAGCAATTCCACGTCAGATACCCCTGCTGCTGACGACACTCGCACCGACGACGATCACGACGACCCCAACTGCCACCGCGTGCGGGACCTGCTAACCCCAGCAGAGCAGTGCGAGTACGTGTCCACGCACCCCGCGTGCCAGCTGGGCTCCTGGATCCACTACCTCTCGCTCTACTACTGCCGCTCGCTCAGCGTGACGCGCGGCGTGGCGGCGGCGGGCGTGGCGGTGTGGCTGGGCGCGCTCTTCTTCATGCTGGGCAACACCGCGGCGGACTTCTTCTGCCCCTCGCTTGAGCAGCTCTCGCACCTGCTGCGCCTGCCGCCCACTGTCGCCGGCGTCACGCTGCTGCCGCTGGGCAACGGCGCACCGGACGTGTTTGCGAGGTGAGGGATTCAGGGGCACTGTTGGGATAAGGAGAGGATAGCAGGGTGCAGGAATCAGGATGCTTGTGCAGCTGTTATGCGCTCTCGAAATCACTCATTCTCACCCACCACTCACCACTCCCTTGCTCACTCGCACTCTGAAGCACCTGGTACCCTTGTTTCCTGCTCCGCCCTCTGCTCCGCTCCGCACAGCATCGCGGCGTTTGTGGGCACGGGGCAGGGCCAGGTGGGGCTCAACAGCGTGCTGGGCGCCGCCACGTTTGTGTCGTGCGTGGTGGCGGGCGCCGTCTGCATTGTGGCCGCCGTCGCTGCCGCCGCCAGGACCAGAGCGGCGGGGCCGGCAGGGGCGAAGAGGCTGGTGGATGCCACGGTGGTGGATGGGCCCTCGTTCATCCGTGACGTCTGCTTCTTCATCGCTGCTCTGCTCGTATGCACTTGTCTTCTCTCGCCCCCTATCCTCCACCCCACCCCCTCTGTCGCCCACTTCTCCCTTCTCCCTCACTTTACCTCTCCCACATCTTGCTGATGCAAACGCGTCTACCCTTTAGTTATTGACCATCCCAGTAGTGTGTGTCCCATCCACCACAGTACCGTGTCCTCCGCCTCATTGCCCCCCTTCCTTGCACTTCTCCCCATGTGCCATCGCATGCGCAGGTGCTGTTTGTGATTGTGTGCATGGGGGCCGTGCACCTGTGGACGGCCCTCCTCTTCTTCTCCATCTACATCGCCTACTGCTGCACCGTCGCCTCCTTCCAGCTCTCCTCCTCCTCCCCTTCCGCCCACCGCCCCGCGCCCCTCTCCTCAACCCTCCCTGAACCCCCTCACCTGCAGCAGCCGCTGCTGCCTGTTGACCAGTGGGAGGGTGGGGGGGGAGGGGAGTCAGCAGGTCTCGGAACGAAGGGGAGCAGGCTGGGGGAAGACGAGGAGGAGGAGGTGGAGAGTGGGGATGGGCAGGTGCGGGGAGGCGAGTGCGGGGAGGGCGGGGGGCATGGGTTGCCGCAGTGGATGTGGACGAGGGATGTGCGCATCTTCCAGCTGGAGCCACAGCACGGGGCGGCCCATGGGGTGGCGGGTCGAGCTGCTTTCATGGAGATGGAGGATGGGGCGGATGGCGATGCTGGGGGGGGTGTGAGACCGCTGTGGGGATGGGGCTCGGATGATGAAGAGGAGGAGGACGAGGAGGAGGTCGAGGATGTTATGCACTCCGTGAGTTTCTTTCTTTCTTTCCTTTTGCTGCGTAAGATTTACGTGAATTTTCTGCGTTTTTCAGTGTTTGTTTTTTGTTTTGATCCCTCTGATTCAACCATTCACGCACCGTTACCGCTCCAAGAATCTTCCCTCCACGTCCACTTGACTCGCTCATCTCATTGAACATCACTCTGCCTCCCCCCCTGCATCCCCTCCGTTCTGCCACCTGCCATCTCCAGTGGGAGCCCCCGTCAGCGCCTGTTCTCTCAGCGCAGGGCATAGCCTACTGGTTCTTCTGCCTGCCTGCCATGCTGCCGCGCCTCCTCACCATCCCCCTCCTCCCCCGCGACTCACGCAGCCGCGTCCTCTCGCTCCTCTCTCTCGCCCTCTCCCCTCTCTTCTTCCTCCTCGTGCTCCAAGGCCCGTTCCTCTCCCCTCTACCCCTCTCTCTAGCTGCGGCCTGCGGTGCGCTTCTCTCTCTGCTTGGCCTCCTCGCTTCATCAGGCCCTTCTGGGGCAAAGCACCTGTCAGCAGCTGTACTAGGGCCAGCGTCGCACCACCACACCAACCGTCACCGCCCCACATCCCTCCGCATCCCGCCTCGCCTTCTTGGCCTCCTGTGGGTGGTACCGGGGTTTGTGATGAGTGTGGTGTGGTTCTATGTGGTGGCGAATGAGCTCGTGGCGTTGCTGGTGTCGGCAGCCATTGTGCTGCGAGTCAGCTCGGCCGTGCTTGGACTCACACTGCTCGCATGGGGCAACTCCATCGGGGACTTTGTTGCCAATCTGGCCCTGGCGTATGGTGGGGGAGCCATAGGGGGGAGTGGAGGGATGCGTGGGCGGAGCGAGAGGGCGGCGGAGAGGGTGCAGATTGCATGGTCTGGCTGCTATGCAGGGCCCATGTTCAACACGCTTGTGGGGATTGGCATGTCCCTTGTTCTCACCTCCTGGCACTCGTATCCACATGCGTTCGTTATCCCCGAAGACCCCACGCTCCCGTATACCTTCGCTTTCCTTCTTTTTGGGTTGTTCCTCTCGCTTCTGATTCTTCCTCTATCTGGCTTCCGCCTGAGCCGGCCATTGGGGGTGTCTCTTATATTTGTTTACGTGTCTTTCCTCAGCCTAAGGTTGCTTGATGTTATGGGTATAGTTACCCTCAAACCATGGTGGTGAATTTTGTGTATTTCTCCTTATGGATGTAAGTAAATGAGTAGGTCCACCATCATATTGCTGCTGAATGTAGATGTACAAGGATATGCATAGATTGGAGTATTTTGTGAATTGAGGAATTCTGTTTGGCGTATAAAACCAATTGAAACAGCAGCGCTGTGCGATGTAACACTCCACGATGCTCCGCCTGTTTCCCGAGCCAACACCCAAAACCTCTGGGTCAGAGCGACAAACACCAGCCAGCCGCGCGCATTGCGCAACATTCTCCTCCGCGCCCCGCGCCTTCTGCACCCCCCGGGTTCCCCGCTTCTCCCTCCCCTTCCACCCTCCTCTGCGCCCCTCGCACCCTTTTCTCTCTTCTCCGCCAATTCTCTCTCCTCTTCGCGCTCCTTACCTCCCTCACATCCCTAGCCCTCGCCGCTTTCCCCTCCCTAAGATTCCCCTTCGCGTCGCTTAGCCGTCGCCACCATGCCGCCCAAAATGGATCCCACGGCCATTGTGGACGTGTTCGTCCGCGTGACGGGCGGCGAGGTCGGCGCGGCCTCGTCGTTGGCGCCTAAGATCGGACCGCTGGGTCTGTCGCCTAAGAAGATAGGAGAAGATATCGCCAAGGAGACGGCCAAGGAGTGGAAGGGGCTGCGCGTTACCGTCAAGCTCACCGTGCAGAACCGACAGGCTAAGGTGTCCGTCGTCCCTAGCGCCGCGGCTCTCGTGATTAAGGCTCTTAAGGAGCCGGAGCGCGACCGCAAGAAGACGAAGAACATCAAGCACAACGGGAACATCTCTATGGATGACGTCATCGAGGTGGCCCGCGTGATGCGGCCACGGTCGATCGCGAAGGAGCTGACCGGCACGGTGAAGGAGATTCTGGGCACGTGCGTGTCGGTGGGATGCACGGTGGACGGCAAAAGCCCCAAGGACGTTCAGCAAGAGATCGACGACGGCGAAATCGAGATCCCCGCCAACTAGATATACCCGGTTACCCTGTAACGCGGTTGCGGTGGTGTTTTAACGATGTTGCGAGTCCGAGGATGGCTCTCGCGCTCGCTATGGCCTGCCTCGTTCTAGACCCTGCCCTGTGTCGTATTGTGTCAGCCTTAATGCAAACAATGGAGTTCGTCTTTTTGCCTCCTTTTCTTTCTTGTCGTTCGATTTTCTCGTTCCCCGGTCCCAATCCCCGGTCCTCCTCGCCCCTGTTCCCAATCTCGCGCGCGGCAGCCACGCGACGCTCGCGCGGTTGCCGTGCGCGCGTGGGGCAGGTGTTACGCAATGCAATGATTAGTTAGAGTCACAGCGGCTGATTTCCGGTTCAGGGGGTGTAGCCCATGCAGCAGCTGAAGTAACCCCGTTACGGTAGGCGTAGTAACCCCGTTTCTTTCAGCCGTTCTCATCTCCCTGCAACCATCAGCCCCACGCCTACTGCCATCTCACTTTCCTACCCTCCGTCGGCCGTTCTTCTTCCCACCAGCCTCCTTCGAGACAGACCTTAACCTCTCTCCCACATTCCTTCCTCCTGCCAACCTTCTTGGAGCCCCCCCTGGTGTCCTTCCCCCCCGCCCGCCAGTTCCTTTCACTCTCACCCTCCCCCCCCCCTCTTTCCCCCTATACGCTCTCCCCCCTCTCGCCTCTCGCCCTCGTCGTTCCTGCGATCATCCCTCGTGCCCTATCTTCCTCGCACACCAGCCTCACCGCGCGTCTCCCTTCGCCCCACTGCGTGCTTTTCTCCCTGCCGCTCCCTCGCGCCTCCCTGGCACATCCCTTGAATCCAACGCCCACTCGCTTTTACTCTCCTACGCGCATCCTCTCTCTGCCTGCACTGCACACCACCATTGCCTTTCCCTTGCCTCTGCCTTCATTGACCCACCCTCACTCTCCCCCTTGCAGCTCTAACCCCCCTGCACCGCTCAGCACCCTTTTCTCTTATCCCATTCACCACCACTCTTCCCCTCACTCCCCTCTCTGTGCACATCCTCTCTCCTCCATGCCCCCCCCCTCTCTCCCACCTCTGCCCTCTGTCTCGATCCTCCCTCACCCCCTTTCCCCCTTCCTCCTCCCTCCCCCACTCTCTTCCGCCCTGCCCTGCCTGCCAACCAGCCTCTTCCCGTGCATGTCCCACCACTATGCCTTAGAGTTGCACCCGCACTTCATAATTTCCTCTCCCACCCACCCGCGGCCTCCGCCTCAGCCATCTCTGCCTGCCTGATCGTCTAGCCCTCTGCGCCCATTGTGGCTTCTACCGGCATGATAGCTTCTGGTATGACAACGAGTCAGCGACACTGCAGGTTGCACTGCAGGTTGCACTGGCACTAAGGGCAGTGTAGTGTGTCATCAGAAAGCAATGCAACGTCAGATTTTGCCAGTGTAAAAATGTGACAGGAAAGTAGCATTCGCAGGTTAAGGTATTTCCAGCACAATGTGCGCTTTCTGGCTTTATAACGGGGATGCACCGTCGCCGTTCATCATTCACCCACCAGAGTCACATTGAGCTTGACTGCCATGCCATTGCTGCGCGCCAAGCTTGCGCAGATCAGGGCCAGAACAGGTCTCCGCTCACCCTCTCATCCGCCTCTCGCGCGGCTCTCCGCCATCCCCCAACGCCGCCATGCGCGCCCTCGCCTCCCTCACCGGATTCCCCGCTCCGCGCATCGCGCTCTCTCCGTGCAGCGGCGATGCGTCGCTCAACACCGCTCGAACTCGCCTGCCTTCCAGCGGCGCGTTCCACGCTGGCCGTGCGCGCTGCATGGCGGGAGAGGTGCAGGGCGACGGCGGCGCTACCAGTAGCGCGGAGACGAGCGGAAAGGCAGGTGAGACGCGAGTAGCTGGGCTGACAGCGCTGGTGAGGCAATGTGAGTGATCGTGTTACCATCGTGAATCACTCGCCACTCCGCTGAAACTGTCGCCACTCATGCCGTCGCCCATCCCCCCCGTTCATCCCGTGTCACGGCGCGCAGTGGCGGGCGCGCGCACGGCGCGGGGGAGAGACGCGGGGAGCGCAGGCGCGCAGGTGATGGAGCTGCGGGTGGACGAGATCCGACGGCCGTTGATGCGCACGCGATCCAACGACCAGGAGAAAGTGGCGTGGCTGATGGCGAGTATCAAGGAGATCGGACTGCAGGAACCGGTAAGCACGCCACGGCTGCACGCCACGGCTGCACGCCAGGGCTGCAGGAACCGGTAAGCACCTGCCGTGGCTTGCCTTGTCTCTGTGAAGCTGAAGGCAAGACAAGCCCGCCCTATTCCAAGGGTCTGACCCCCTGTGGGCTCTTTCGTGAGGCAGCAACATTCCTTGTCCTCATCCCACCATCCCACCATCCCACCATCCCACCATCCCACCATCCCACCATCCCATCATCCCATCACCCCATCATCCCATCTCCTCACCCTCAACCTGCACTTTCTCCCATTCTAAAGCCCCTCCGTTCCACTCTTCACCTGTTTGCGTGGCGCCGAGTGCAGATTGACGTCCTGGAGGTGGACGGTCTATACTACGGTGCGTCATGCATATCATGGCCCATGCACTGCCCATGCCTAGCTCCTTCCATCTAGTAAAGAAGACTCATTTCCCTCATTCCTTCCTCTGCACCACATGCATGCTACTCTCCCACTCCTATCTCTCCTATCTCTTCCACTCCTATCTCTCCTATCTCTCCCTCTTGTCCAAGCTATACTGGGTTTGCCTGCACCTTCCCTTCGCCTGTGGGAAGCACTGCCGGCTGGCCGCCTGCCCCTCCCCACCCCACCTTCCGAATACCCCCCTGTGCAGGCTTCTCCGGCTGCCACCGCTACGAGGCGCACCAGCGCCTGGGGCTGCCCACCATCAAGTGCCGCGTGCGACGAGCCAGCAGGGATATCCTCAGGTTTGTTCTCAAGCGGGGCCGGCAAGGGTGTTCTCACGTTTGCTTTCTTAAGGAGTCATTTGGACTGTTGTCAGTTCATGTCTACCTGTACTGTGTGGAATGAAGGTAAAATGATTTCTTGCACCAAGATCTTGCTTTTAACGTGTAGACCATGTGGTCTGTCCCAACCACCACAACCAACCATACCCTTCGCCTTCCCTCCCATGCCCTTCCCCCCACCCCTGCCCTTCCCGCTCCCCATGCCAGAATGCATATGAGGTAGTGGTCGCATACGCGTTTCTCCTCACAGCAGTGTTGTGTGCTCTGCGTCAATTGGTGCTGCAACACGTGCAGACTGAAAGTGCTTAAATATGTATGTATGTATGTGTGTATGTGTGTGTACAAGATATGTACTCGTACCGTCTTGCACACATCTTGCAATAAAACCAGCCTCCTCTCCTCTCCACCGCCTCTCGTCTACCCTAGGCACGCAGCAACGCACCAGTTGCCATTACTTGACTCCAGCCCGCACCCAGCCAGAACAGCTGGCACAGAGGACACCAGCTTGGCAGCACCCCCAAACTCGCACCTCCCTGGCTCCTGGCTGGCCATCTGATAGTACCGGTTCATTGCCACACTCGCCTGCACCGCCGCCTGCGTCGTGCTGCTCTGCCCCTCCCAGCACCCGCCCCCTGCGCTCAGGTCACCGCACGGCACCTGCCCCTCCCCACACGCCCACTCCATGGCGTTCCACACGCTCTCCGCTGCTGTGTCACACGAGGGTGAGGGAGTGGGTGTGGGTGTCGGCGTGGGCGTGGGTGTGGGCGTGGGTGTGGGTGTGGGCGTGGGCGTGGACCCTGGCGTCAGGTTGAGCGGGTACTTCTCCGACCCGTCCTCGTAGTTCACGCCCCACGCCTTCTCAAACTCGCCCGGCCCCGTGTCCTTCTGGTCCTCGTCGAACATCTCAAAAACGTATGCACGCACCGCCACCCCCGGCCGCTTGGGCGTGCCACGGCCCGATGTGAGGTAGTCGATCAGCGCGCCGTTGAACTCCGCTGCGTCTGCCAGCGATGCCACGTCAGCTCCTGCTGACGGCCACCCCACCTCGCCCACTGGAGAAGGGGGGGAGGAAGGCGGGGAGGAAAGGGCAGGGGAGAGCAGGGGAGAGCAGGGGAGAGCAGGGGAGAGCAGGGGAGAAGATGAGTGGGAAGAGGGGGAGGAGGGGCAAAGACGAATGAAGGGGGAAACGGGGTGGGACGAGGGAACACGATGAAGGTGGGACTGCGCGTTGGGAATGTACGGTGTGAAGTCAGGCACGGGCGGCGCGCCGCTCACGAGTTATGGGCACGTTGGGGAATCCGAGCTTCTCGAAGGCGGCGATGGCGGCGTCGATCATGCCCTCCAGCATGCTGCCGTAGAACAGCTCCCCGTCGCTGTACCCGCCGCTGCCGCCCTTGAAGAAGACAAGGTCGCGCGATATCTGCTGCGGCGCCGACAGGTACGCGAAGAATGGGTAGCAGTTGAGCACCGCGTGCGACCCTGTGGGACGAAGGTTGGAACGGAGAGGGTGAGAGGGGAGGGGAGAGCGCGAGGTTATTGAGCACGCGGATACAACGAGCGCGGACGTGAGTGCCTGTCAGACAGCGCATGTGAACAGTGGCTGTGCCGAGCAGTATGTGCATCACCCCATCCGCGCACCTGCGCGGTTGAGGAACGCGAGCAGCTGAGCAGTTGAGATGCACGCACACACACAACAACAGCAGCACACGCCATGGCAGGCGCACCTGTGCGGTCTAGGAACGCGAGCAGCTTGGCCATCTCGTCGCGGATGGCGGGCTGCACCTCGCCCGCGGACGGCGGGTACGACGCGGCGAGGAAGCTCATGTCCTGCGGGCTCGTCACCTTCACGCGCCCGTGCAGCTTGCGCGCCTCCAGCGCGCCGTGCAGCGCCTCCATGGCGGGTACCAGAGAGTAGAGCGCGTCGTTCGCGCCCTCGCGCTGCCCCATCACCTCGTTGCCCACCTGCCACGGCGCGGAAACGGCGTGATTACTACTGAGCATGCTCGGGCGTCACACCATCACGGCACACGTGCATGTTGTGTCTGTGTCTCTCTAGCACCACCACACAGCCACACAGCCACACAGCCACACAGCCACACAGCCACACAGCCACACAGCCACACAGCCACGCAGCCACACAGCCACACAGCCACACAGCCACACAGTCACACAGCCACACAGCCACACAGCCACACAGCCGCACAGCCGCACAGCCACACAGCCACACAGCCACACAGCCACACAGCCACACAGCCACACAAACACACAGCCACACAAACGCACAGCCACACAAACACACAGCCACACAGCCACACTGCCACACTGCCACACGCACCGAGATGCCCGTGATGTTGCACTTGTCCGTGTACGGCGCGATGTTCGCGTCCACCCACCCCAGGGCCGCCCCGCTGTTCCCCGCGAATTCCGCCAGGCGGTCGTTGGGCACCGCCGTCACCACCTCCAGGCCGGACCCTGCGCGGATGGGGGGAAGCGGAGGGCGGAGAGCAACCGCGCGGCGGATATGAGCGGGCGCAGGAGCTCGTTGCGAACATCAGTCAGATGATTGAGGGATGGGGATAGGGGAGCGCGGGAGTATAAAAGCGGCGCGATGGAAGGAACGCGGAGAACGGGATGCGACAGCAGATTAGTACGCCAGAGATAAGAACGATACGGCAGCATGCGCGGAGTCTCACCAGCCAGCGCGGCGAACGTGGGCCCGTCCGGGCGGAAGAGCTTCACGGCAGAGAAGCCGCGCGCCTTGATGAGCTCGACGGCGCGAACTGGGTCTATAGGCTGCGACGACGCGTCGAGGCCGAGCGACACACCCACCCAGCCGCCGCTGCTGCTGCTGCGGCTTCTGCTGCTGCTGCTGCTGCTGCTGCTGCTGGCGCTGCTGCGGCTGCTGCTGCTGCGGGCGCTGCTGCTGGTGCTGATTCTCGCGCAGAAAACGCATATGAGGAGGAAAAGCCGCACTTGTGCGGCGGTGGAGTGATGAACCATGGGGAATCCGCGACAAAGACTGGGCTGGAGGCGGTAAGTCGACGAGCTAACGGCGAGAACGTGCGGACGAAGGTGTCAAGTCTATCGGTGCTGCGAGAAAGTCAATGGGGGTCGTCTGGTAGGATTGCCTGTGGAGTGGATGGCGGTAGAGGAGCAAATATATAGCGGTTGGGAAGAAGAAACTCAGCAGGCAGGGAGGAAAGGGAAACACAGCATGCTGGGGCGGGGGGCATTGGGTAATCCGTGCTGACCACTGGGTGGCGATGCGCGCGCATCCCAAGAGCCAAGCGAGCACGGCACGGCAGCCGTCGGATCTCAGGGTACACGCAGCGCGATGCGGGAAATGGCTGACCATCCGTCACAGACAAGGCAAGGCAAGCACCTGCTGCGGCGAGGATGAACCCCAAGAGCCACCATTATTGGTGCTTGGACACAATTATCGTGCTTCGCTGAATGAAATCCTGTCAAACTGCAAGCGGCAATAAACTGAAGTGAATTCGGTCTATATTACAAACTTTAATGCCCATTACATAAATTATTGGAACTCACTCATTCGCACATGTCATGAATGGTCGTTCCTTTCACGGGGACTGGCGTGCCTACTGGTCATATAACGCATTATTATCATGTTGTCTTCCCGAAGTCTAGCAGTCACACACATGAAATGCATATACAGTAACCCAAATCACCCAATGGGAGGTGGTCTATGTACTATCCAGACATCATTTGCTCAACATGGGCGCATGCTATTCGTTTGTGACTGATGGATCCAACTCCTGCATTCAGAAGCAATGCGGGAGCGAGAGTGGGAGGGGGGGTGGGGGGGGGGTAAGGTGCAGGTGGGCGCAGATAGGCTGAGATGGTTGCGGTGTTCATTGCAGTGGCCTTAGACAGAAGGGAAGAAAAGGGGGGAGGGTGGGAGGAGACAGGGAAAGGAGGGAAAACAGGAAGCACATAGCAACGCATGTGCAACGGGCGAGCTAGGGTGGAGCAGGGAGGGAGGCAAGGCACCTTGGCAATGTCGATCTGCTGGCGAAACTTGGTGTAGGTCGAGGGAGGCAAGCCACCTCCTTCCAACGAGCTCTCCAGCCGACGCGCCTCCTGAGAAAGTGCGGCAAGGCAGGACGAGACAAGAGACGAGATGAAATGACTTGAACAGACATGGTGAGCTAACTGCTGCTGCTAGTGGACATAGAAGTGAGAGTGCTGGTGACTGAAAAGGGCACCTTTCGCAGAAACTCTTCCCCGTATGCAAGTGCTGCCTTCATGGCCTTGATGTACAGCTGACCCACACTGCACATGCACATCACGTGAACATCACATGCACATCACACGCACATCACACACACATCACATGCATACACGTCACATGGACATCACACGCACATCACATGCACATCACAAGCACCACATCACATGCACATCACACATGCACATCACATGCACATCACATGCACATCACATGCACATCACATGCATATCACATGTACATCACATGCACATCACATGCACATCACATGCACATCACATGCACATCACATGCACATCACATGCACATCACACGCACATCACATGCACATCACACGCACATCACATGCACATCACATGCACATCACATGCACATCACACGCACATCACATGCACATCACATGCACATCACACATGCACATCACATGCACATCACATGGACATCACACATGCACATCACATGTACATCACATGCATATTACAGAAGCACATCCGCAAGACAGGTCAATCCAGTATGAAAAAAGAACCATCGCATCAAGCAGCAAATCAGCAGCACCAAACTTCAGCCACCCACAAACTAAAACCTCCCAAACCTCCAACCTCACATTACTCCCCACTCCATCACCCCAAACCTCCTCCCATCACACTCTCCCCTCCCAACATTCCCTCCCACGCCTTCCATCTTCCATCCACCCCCTTCCACCCGCTCCGACCCCCTCCCACCCACGTCCACCCTCTTCCCAACCCCCTTCCCCCCCCCTCACTCCTTGTCTGTTGCGCTCATCCCTGCCACGAGTGCTTCTGCCTGTGCCATGGCTGCTTCCTGCTGCTCCCCACTGCTCCCCGCCTTAAACGCCTCCACCGCTGCCTGTATGGCTGGCAGCCGAGGGCCACGCTGGGGGAAGGAAAAGAGGCACGGGGCGGGGGAGCGAGAGGGAGACCAGAGAGCGAGGGAGAGGCAGTGATTGAGTGAGGCGGGAGAGGGGAGGTAAGGGGGGGATACAGTCCGAGGGAAACGGACAGGAGGTGGGGGGATAGAGGAGGGAAGTAACTGAGGGGGATAGGTGGTGTGTGAGCAGGGGAGCACGCAGGTGGGGATGGGGAGGAGGGAGGAGCACAAGGCGGGGTCAGGGTAGACATACCCGCTCGCCGTGAAGCATGTAGCTCACTAGAGCCTGTGCCGTCCTCTCACCCTCATAGCTGCACATGCACACACACGCAGCAGGCAGAACGAGCGAGAAGACAGAGTGAGACGGCAGTGGGCTTCAAAGCTGACCTATGGTGGGGTGAGCCGACCCCTCCCCCCCAAAGGCTAAAGCATGTGTCAGAGAGCAAGGGCAGAGGCGAGAAGCAAGGCTGGAGGGATGAAAAGAAGGCACCTGATTCCAAGCTTGTTGTCCTTGTCAAAGTACACCAGGTGAGGGTAGCTGGACGGCAGAAGAGAGAGAAGGGCGAGGGAGAGAGGACGTGGGAAGGGTTGAAAGGAGAACGTTAGATACTGAAAGCGAGAGGAAGAGGCGCGTAGGAGTGAAGGAGAGGGTTGGGGGGGCGAGGGAGCGAGAAAGAAGAAGTGGGCAGAACTTATTGGGGAATGCATTGGATGGGTGGAACGCGCACACAAGAGGAACAATGGCAGTGGGGGGAAAAAACAAAGGAAACTAATTGCAGTTTGGACCAAGGACTCTGGCTCTCTAATCCACTCCGCCTCGTCTCCCTCCTCGTCTACGACACACCCAGCACGTGCGCAGGCATTAACACCCCCCCCTCCCCAACCCCCCCAACCCCCCCTCTCCTGTCCCTGTCGCTTGGCTTACGAGGCAGCGTCGTATCGAGACGAGAGCTTCCAGTACCTATCGCCATCCACCTGATAAAAGGGGGGGACCGAGGGCCACCGACACACAACGCACACAGGGTGAGGCTCTGCTGGTGCCGTTGGAAAGTGCACCATGCGTGCGTGAGGAAGAGGGTGTGGGAGGGGGGAGGGAGGGAGGGGGACGGGGCGATGGAAGTGTGAGGAGAGCAGGGTTCATGCCACAAGGTTGTGCAACATTGTTGACTGGAAGTGGTGGTGGTGGTGGTGGTGGTGGTGGCAGGCAGGCGAGGGGAGGAGCGGCACCTTAGCGAGCAGCACGTCGGTGTGAGACGCCAGCGACCTGGCGACGTCCTTGTAGATGGGCACCATCTCCTGCGGGGCTCGCATGGAAGGGCACGGAAGAGCATGGAAGAGCATGGAAGAGCAGGCGCAACGGCAGGGGGAAGAATTGCGAGAGAGGGAATTGTGAGGCAGAGGGATGGGAGGGGAGGGGAGGGGAGGGGAGGGAGGTAAGGGATTGGGAAGCAAAGAGCCGGTGATGAGGACGGATGGCGAAAGACCGAGGGGGCAAAGGGCAACAAGTGGAGGGAGGGACGGAAACAAGAGAGGAACAGTGAGCAATGGGTGCGGCACCGTCAACAACGGCTCCGAACGAATCATGGATCACCCGCCTCCCCATCGCTGCACAAGCCTCCCCCTCGCACGGCACCGCACTGCACCTTGCTGAATCTGTCCCACGGCGCGTAGAAGAGCAGCAGCAGCTTGCTCCGGCCATCCGCCACCTTAGGCAGTGTGACATCGTCAACGTCCAGCACGCCCGCCATCGGCGCCTCCGGCTGCTCGTCGTCCCACTCGCTCGACACCCCCTCCACGCCCATCAGCCCGCTGTCCCCCGCGTCCGCGTTATACTCGTCCTCGTCGCTCACGCCATAGCGCTCCTCGTAGTCGCCGAAGTCCTCACCCGGCCCGATCCCGTCGAACGAGATGCCGTCGGCGAGGATGCTCCCGATGGCGTCCTGCGACAGCGCGAGCGCGAGCGACGGCGCGCGGAGGAGCGACGCGTGGAGGGAGAGGAGGAGGAGGAGGAGGAGGGTGGGGAGGGGAGAGGAGTGGGGGAGAGGCGAGAGAGTGTGGAATGGGGAAAGACGGGGACGCGGGGAGCGGCTCATGGTAACGGGTGGAGCGATGGCAAGCTGGAGGGTTGGCGGGTGCGTGGATTTAACGACGGGAGGAACGGAGGAAGGAATAAGGCGGCTGGATAGTTCAGCGTGCTTCAATCTGCCTTGAATGCCGACGCAGTGAATAATTCTAGGCAGGCCAAGGCATCTCATACAACTTTCTCGTGGCACCAATGGTATGGTAGTGACATGCGGAGGGATGACTAATGACAGCAGAATTAGGAGACTAAAGCGGGACCTGATCAGCTGGTCATTCAGTCTTCTCCAAAAAATGCGTCACTACGGCAGCTAGTAGAGTATGGCGTCAGCTGACAAGCAGCACAAATCCACATGACAGCCCTGCCAGCCGAATTCTTGATCAACACCGTTTAGGTGGAACGGCTACAAACGCGGATATTTGGGCCACTTTTGCTTTGGATCCTGGAAAGTGTACTCTACAGTGCGAACTTTTATACGAGGCCGTACAAACGAGAATATTACAGCAGCGAGCAAACAAATTGCTATCTGTCCAGCTGGGGGAGAGCTCCGAACAGGCCATAGCCACAACTGGAGTCCCCGGATCCCAGATTCAACCGCCATCATAGCTGTTTAGTCCCCAGTAATTCAGTGAAGTGAGGATTTCCCGCCTCGTTTCTCGCGCACGACGTCTCTGCGAATCTGTGCTCGGTATCCTCCACTTGCCTTAGTCGTGTGCCCGTTCCCCTCTGGCAGGGTCGATCTAGATCTGGTCTCGTCTGCACGCATTCTTGGGTGCTCAAGCGCAGCCGGGAAGGAGATCTGCCGGCCTCCCTAGTCCCGCTCTTTTTTCTCGTCGCGAACGCTTTGCGTCCCTTTTACGAAACGGTGTGCCCGCGCGATCGGATCGGCACGAGAAGCTTGCAGATAGGGAGAACGAGAGCAGAACGCGAGAGAGAGTGAGAGGGAGAGGCGAATTTGAGGCGAAGGGGAGCAGAGCAGAGCAGCAAGGAGGTGCGCGTGGGGATAGCGATGGGCGACGCACTGAAAGACGCCAAGGCTCTGATGGATCAATTGCGCAGCGCTTACAATCGCGACGACCTCCGTGCGAGCGCGTCGCTGCTGTCGCAACTCAAGGTGCGGCGAGGGTCTTGGACAGACCGCACATGGCGGAAGGTTCTTGATAGGCAGCACATGGCGGTGAACGGATTTTGAAGATCCGGATGAGGCTGGGAACGAGGGATTTGGGATTCGGATGCGAAGCAAGGGACTGGCGGGGATGGGTCGTCTTTTTTTGAGGCGCCTCAAAAATAGACTCGTCGTCGTGGATAAGAGGGATAGGATTGGCCTTAAGCTCGCGTGCTGTGGGGCGAGCAAGGTTCATAGGCGGCGAAGATAGCGTCCATTGTTCGTGCTGAAGGGTAGAAGGGTCGAGGAGTTGGAGAGTTGAAGGGTTAAAGGACCTTTCGCCGGCAGGCCCGTCGTGTCGATATTGCCATGTCGGGGGCATGTGACGTACAAGGCTTAAACTTGCTCCCAGGAAACAGAGTTCCACTGCTTGCTTTCTGTCATCTTTCGTCCTCACCTTGCAATACCGGTATCCCCTTCAAGTCTCTGCGTTGGTTCCACACGCTATGCTCCTTCACAGCAATCTCTTATCTCTACGCCCTGCGCCCTGCCCCCCTTCCCCATTTTCCCGTGCAGCTGAAGCTAACACTGCTGCCAGCGCTACCCCCGCTGTACCAGCAGTCGGCCACGGCTCAGGAAGAGCTCCTCCTTGCGCGTGCGTCTCACTTGCGTCCCCCTCTGCTCTCCTACCGTCTGATTCGCCTGTGCCATTCACGGCCACCCTTCTCTCGGTCCCCCTGCCTTTTTCCGCACCTCTTTCCACATCCCCCTCGTGTTCATTCCCTTCCTCGGATGCGTCTGCCCCATCTTGTGCGTCGCATCCACGGCGCCATGTCTAGCTGTGACGCGCTGGATGCGAGGATTGGCTTCCTTTTTCACGCTTTGAATACGCGCGTGTGACTGGCGTGGGCCGTGCAGGCGACGTGATGGAGCACGCGGTGCTGCTGAGCGTGAAGCAGAAGGACGAGGCCCTCTTCGAGCGCAACTACCTGCAGCTACGCACCTACTACACTGACACCAGGTGGGCACATCACAACCCTCGTTTCACCCCGTGTCCATCTCGGTCCACGGCCATATGAACCGCGCTTTGCTGCGTGCGTATTGTGCCTTCCATCCTGACTCTCTCTGCCTTATCCTGGCGTTACCTAAACCCCCCTACTGCAACAGTCTCTTCTCCCCGGCAATGTCTCCATTTTTTTCTCACCCCCATTCCTGATCCCAGGAGCGTCCTCCCTGCATCTGTGAACGAGCCTATCATTCTGGGCCTGAACCTGCTGCGCCTGCTGGTGGCGAACCGCATTGCAGAGTTCCACACCGAGCTGGAGCTGCTGCCAGAGGGCCTGGACGAGAACCCGTGTGTCAACACAGCAGTGCAGCTGGAGCAGGCGCTCATGGAAGGAGCGTATGCGCGTGTGCTCACCACACGCCATGCTGCGCCACACCCACTGTTTGCCCACTTCCTTGACCTGCTCATGCGGACTGTCAGGTGAGGGTTGTGTGAGGGGGATGCTTTATCACGTTTGTCCGTGCTTGCATATTTCTATAAGAATGTTTAGCGTCTTGCCTGTGTACTCGCTCTATATGTTTTATTCTCATTCATGACCGCGTTATGAAATATTTACATCACTGTTTCATCTGGTGTATTCATGTCCTCCCCATCCCTTCCTGCTAATTTCTGCCGACGACAGAGATGAGATAGCAGGGTGCAGTGAGAAGGCATACGAGTCCCTTGAGTTGAAGGATGCGTGCCAACTGCTGATGTTCACTAGCGAAGCAGAGCTGAAGCCCTATGCCGAGCAGGTAATAAAGCCATTGAATAGTTTTCCATTTGACTGTCCTTGTACTCCCATTTGTCCAGTCTCCTTTGAATTGACGTTGATGCTAGTTCAGTCTCCATTTGTCTTTGGAATCGTCTCTAGTTCTCAGTTCTTCCCTTCTCTCCTTGTTTTGGCTGCAGCACAACTGGGAAGTGCGAGATGGTTTTGTGTACTTTCAGCGCCCACAGCAGCAGCAACCGCGTGATCGGATGCCATCAATGCATCTTGTGAGCCAGGCGTTGGGTTATGCTAGGGAATTGGAGCGCATTGTTTGAATGGCTACATTAGCTGGAGGTGTTGGTTGGTTTGATTGTTTGTAAACAAGTATGCTTTAGGATGATCCCGGAACACCAAAATCTCGCTTTTGAAATTCATAAGGATCGTAGGTTTTGTACTAGTAGTTGTTGATTCAAGTTATTTTAACTGAACCTTATCCTAGGCTAATGCGCGTGGGAGAATGTTGTTTTGCTGTTCATTTCTTTGCACTCGTAGCGGTTCACTTGTTATCAAACCCAAACCTCGACCAGCCTCTTTCCTATTGGCTGGTGCAAGCTTCAGGACCGACGTTCACGCTAGTTGCCTGTGGCAATCTAGGAGCACGTTGTGCCTCCCTCCGGGAATGATTTCCTCAATTTCGGGGTTGACTTGCTGATCACGGGCGGCTTGAGGTCCCTAAATGCAGCCAACCAAACAGTAAGACAAGGGGGAAGAGTCCACAAGAGGGAAATTATCGACAGAAACGTTTTTAGCAGTGGTTTTGTTTTCTTGTCGCCATCGTTTCTTTCTGTAGCAGATCGCACGGTATCCGCGACCCGCCCACTTTTAGGCTGACCCGGCGTCGAAATATTTTTTTTGGGGGTTTTCCTCTCCTGTTTGGGTCTTCCATCGCGTCATTTTGACTCGCGTCAGTATGATTTTTCGGTCGGCCTATCGGCAGACGCTGTTTTCGCAGAAACAGGCACCTCACTATTCACCTGACTCCATTTTCGTCGCGTAGGTGCTTGCCACCCACCCCAGGCGATCAATCTATTTCTTCCACCTGAAACATTCCCCCCATCAGGGAACCCAACCTGACACCTGTCACCCTAGCGAGACTCTTGCCGATGCGTATGCCTGAGTGCATTATACAGTAACAAGCGTAGCTCTTGGCAACAAAACGAATCACACATGCTGTGTCAGTGACGACGTGGGATTCTTTCACCGCTAGTATTGCCAATCTGCTGATGCGCTCTCCCTGAAATGTGCGAAGTAAACAAATTGTTGTAGGGATGTTGTATGACGTATCATATATTATCGCCAAGGTGTTTCGTATCGTACATAAGGGAATCCACAGAGTGTCAGATGCATGCAATTTTAGAGGTAAATTTGTGGCTGGGTGGCCATGATATTGCCCATGGTTGAAATATTCTCGCACTCTCTCAAGAACATGTGACCCGATTTTAGTGGATGACGGGATGTTCATTGTTGAGGGGCATCAGTATACATCTCGAGATGCATGCTACTTCAATTTGCAGCTCGACGCCGTTGTCAGGCGCTACGATTTCCATATGAAGGAAGTGCTCAAAACGAGGGCAGTGGCGATATGCAAGAGCCTACAGCTAGGCATAGAGCCATATCAGTGGTGATGTGTCTACATGAAGGAGCGGAAAGGCGGGCTCTGGCGCATTGTGCTGCTGAACGAAATGGCGGGAGAGGTGGGCAACGGCGATTGCCAACCGCGTCAGCCACTTGTACGCGCATAGTGCCAACATCGTCCGCGCTACACCCCACACTGCCCCTGTTGGCATGGCAGCTCTTGCAAGGCATCAGTTCGGCCTCAACGTCCGCTATCATTAGGCATGGAAGTGAGCTTGAAAAGCGAAGTGGTCATACAAATGCTGATGCGCTTTGGAGGTTCCTACAAGGTATCCATCGAGCATTTGGCGTGACACATGTTTTAGTCCTTGGACTCCACCACCGCTATAATCTTATTAGCTCCACTCTCCATCTCCCCCTTGCGTTTTCCCATATTACCATAGGCTGAAGGAGGTGGTCAATATGGAGAGGCTTGGGACGTGGAAGGACTCTTTCCCACATCTCCCCAAGTTCAACGGATTCACACGATCGATTCGGATGGATTGGTGCGGCTGCTGATCAAGAACCATCGGTTCTATATGATTTTTTTCTCGCCCTCTGTCATGAAGCACGTTCTTCCGTACTGCTGACCAATCCTCGCTCTCGACGATACCTTCCTGGTAAAGAACCTCAAGGCAACGCTCCTGATTGCGGCTTGCCAGGACGGGAACCAACAACATGTCTTGCTGGTGTGGGCATTGGTGGAGAGCGAGAACAAAGACTCATGGAGCTGGTTCCTGCGTCATCTTCTCACGGTATCCCGGAAAAAACATTTCGACATCGGGTCAGCCTAAAAGTTGGCGGATCGCGGAAATCCTGCGATCAAAAGACATGGGAAGGGCGTGCGATCTGCTACAGAAAGAAACAATGGCGTCCACAAAAACCGCCACTGCTAAAAACGTTACTGGAATAATCTTCCCGTCCACGAGACTTGAGTTGGATTTGGGAATTTGTCTCGTCGGGAGGGGCATGTGTGGTGTCGAAGCGGCAACTGGCCTCCGTTTTCTGCGATTCGGGAATCGGGGGTCGGGGGTTGGCGTGCGACTTCGCGACAGAGTCGTAGAAGCACCTGCGATGCTTCTGCGAAGACCACAACAGCTTGTGAGATGATCGTATGGATCAGATTTACCTTTGTGCGACTTCTCGCTGCCAACGTGCAACCAGCTCCAGCCGCCAAGGCCTTGCCCCCAACCTTTTATCAGCTGGAGTGAACCCAACTTCCAGGGTTTGGTTCTGCTGTTGCAGTCACTCAGGTGTGTCTGGGCCAGGCAAGAAAAGCCTCAATGTTCTCAGACTGCCTGGTGATAGTAGACCATTTCCAGCCTTACTGATGAAATGGGATTAGATTACTACGAGGTACTCCAGGTACCGAAGACTGCGTCTGATGATGACCTTAAAAAGGCCTATAGGAAGTTGGCGATGAAATGGCATCCAGACAAGAATCCCACCTGCAAGACGGAAGCCGAGGCGAAATTTAAGGAGATTTCTGAAGCATACGAGGTAGTACCGAGTTTCTGTCCTTGCTGTCGTAGTCCGCTTAGATTGTTGTTCAAGGTCAGGACTCATTCACCCTTTCCCTTCCTGGCACAGGTCCTCAGTGATTCTCAGAAGCGAGCAGTGTATGATCAATATGGGGAGGAGGGACTCAAAGGACAAGTACCCCGCCAAGCAACTCCGAGTCAGCCAGGAACATCGAACGCTCCTTCTTCCAGCATCCCAAATCCTCACACTAACAGATTTAATCCGCGAAGCGCGGAAGACATCTTTGCAGAGTTTTTTGGGAAGAACCCATTTATGTCAGAAAGCGGTAGCTTCAGAGGCTCGAAGTCTGGTTCCCCTTATCCTGGCGACTATTATGGAACACCAGTACAAGAACCGTCGGGGCATAGCCATTACGTGGACCCTAGCTCCCCAGCACCTAAGAAAGGTGCACCTGTAGAGAACCGACTGGTCTGCTCCTTGGAAGAGCTTTACTCAGGGTCGACGCGGAAAATGAAGATCTCTCGAAATATTGTTGATACTACTGGGTACGTTCACGCCGCCCTCTTTCAGCTTACTCCTTAACGGCGGTTACTATACTGAAGTGTCGGAGCTCATAGTTTTTTTGTTTTTGTTTTTGTTTGTTTGTTTGTTTGTTTTTTTTTTTTTTTTTTTTTTTTTTTTTTTTTTCACAACTCCCCATGCGTTTTCAGGAAGATCACCCCGGTGGAGGAGATATTGACGATCAATGTTAAACCGGGATGGAAAAAAGGGACGAGAATCACGTTTCCTGAGAAGGGGAACGAGCAGCCAGGTCTCGTTCCGGCAGACTTGGTTTTCGTCATTGAGGAGAAGCAGCACGAGGTCTTCAAGCGGGAAGGCATTGACCTTGTGTGCACCCAAAAAATCAGCCTTGCGGACGCCTTGCTTGATTACACGTTGAACTTGACAACCCTGGATGGGAGACAGCTTTCAGTTCCCCTCAGTGAAGTAATTCATCCCGGCTATGAGAAGGTGATTCCCAGGGAGGGGATGCCAGGAAAGGAGTTTGGTAAGCGTGGTAACCTTAGGATTAGGTTCGATGTTAGATTCCCTTCTAAGCTGTCTGCAGAGCAGAAGATGGTATTGGCTCAAGTCTTCCCTAGAGAGTAGCGTTTTAGGTCGTGATGGTGGGTAGCATAGCGTCACTAGTTAGCTAGAACCTGTTAGCTTGAGTTGCAGTGTCCATGTATTGTAGCAGAAGCACGTAAAAGGGCTCAAGAGGCCATTGTGCATGCGTTTGTATGTATTAAATGTTGTCTAGTACAGCATGTTGGTTGGTGGTGGCTTTGTTGTTTGAATGTTTAATGAAATTTGATGGGTGGGCACCTTGTTGGTTTATGCACTTCAAAACAGACCGTTCACAATCTGAATGCCATGTTTAAACAACTTTGGGAAGACGAGGCAAGGCAGAAAACTGTGTGAGTGTTTCACTCCCTTCATCTGCACATACGGTATAAGGTAGTGCATGCTGTAGTACCGTATAAGGTTACCCAGTGGAGTGAGAACGATGCCATTTGCACTACAAGTAGCAAGCTTTCTCAATTTTTATATCATGTATGTTCCGACCGTATGGTACTGCAAATGGGTTATTGAGCGAGGGATGAAAGATGCGGGGGTCGCACGTTTCCCACCCAAGCAAGCGGGGGCATCGGGCTTTTTTCTGACGTGGCAGAACTTTCTGCAGGGGTTACGATCGACGCTGAAAGTGGCGGAATGGAGGTGGCGGAAAAAATGTTCTCGAGATTCGAGGCTGTCAACCCCTCAGAAGGTGGTCCCAAGAGATTTCCTCTTCAGGTGGTCAGCCACAGCGCCAGCCACCTCTCACCACAAGCTTCCTTATCTCCTCCGATGAGCGTCTGCCCTCCGCATCATCAGATCTAGCCGTCGATCCAAAGTCCCTGACAGGAAAGCCGAGGCGAAAGTTTTCGTCCCGTGCCCGTGGAGCAGAACCTGCTGCCCCCAGCCAAGGCAAGCCCAAGCGTCTCTGTGGTTACCAGCCCAGGCCACCCATACCTGACCTGACCCCTCTTACCTCCCCCTTGCCCGTGCTGCTCTTGGCTGATCTCTGAACCCCTCTCTCCCTCCTTACATACACCACCTCTCCATCACTTCAACTCCTCTTGCGCGCCTAAGCCAGGCAAGGCTGCGCCTAGTTTTCCTGCTCTCTCAAGCTCCCTTCAGACGCTCTTTACGCTCTTCCCAGAACTCTCGTAAGTCCTTGCTAAACCCCTCTGCACAGTTAGGACTCGGATCTCTCATTGTCTCGCAAGCAGCCGGTACTAGTGCTTACCTACTTTCTATAGTGATGCTGCGTCAGGAACGGAGCTCTTTTTTCTTGCTTGCTTCCCGACCAAGCCACAGGCTGCTTAGGATTAAACGTCTTGTTTCAGCTGTGTTTTGTTTCCCGATTCTCTCTTGCCCGCATACAGTGCAAGCTTAATCGCTTTTCTTGTTTTTTCAAGAAAGCTTTCCAACATGGCTGGCATGGCTCCCGAAGGTTCGCAGTTCGACGCGAAGCAGTATGACAGCAAAATGGCAGATGTGTAAGTTAGAAGTGTCCACTAGAGTCTTAGGAGCACCTCCCCATGCACTTCATTCGGTTGCGGGGTTTTTATGCAATTTCCTGGGTGTCGTTTCTCTGTGTCCGTATGATTATTTCACAACCGTTTGATCGTGCATTAGGTGTTTTGCTTAAAGCCCTCCACAAGAAGTACACCGACGCAGTCGATGTCGTTATGTGTCGATCGTGGTGCAGGCTTGCTAGCGAGGGCGAGGACTTCATCTCCACCTGGGACGAGGTGCACGAGAGCTTTGATATCATGGGTCTCCATGAGAACCTTCTCCGTGGAATTTACGCTTATGGTAGGTTTCTGGCTACGAACTATACGTTTTTAGAAGGGAGTGGAGGAAGGGTTCCAAGAACAACATACATGATCAAGGAGACAGAAGATCACCGCAAGAGCTCAGCCTCTGATCTCTGCTACATGACTCGCGTCAGCAGCTATTTTTTAGGCTGTGTTATTTATTTCCGATCAATCTCCTACACCCGGCCACACCAGGTTTCGAGAAGCCCTCGGCAATTCAGCAGCGGGGGATCGTGCCGTTCGCCAAGGGTCTGGACGTGATTCAGCAGGCGCAGTCCGGAACCGGCAAGACGGCAACGTTCTGCTCGGGCGTGCTGCAGCAGCTGGACTACAAGCTGCTCGAGTGCCAGGCTCTCGTGCTCGCGCCCACCCGTGAGCTGGCGCAGCAGATCGAGAAGGTCATGCGCGCGCTTGGCGATTACCTGCAGGTCAAGGTGCACGCGTGCGTCGGTGGCACCAGCGTTCGCGAGGATCAGCGCATTCTCCAGGTCCGTGTCTTGTGACGCAAATGCTTACCGATCTTATTTCAGAAGGCAGCTTCAGATCGAGTGTGTCGTCGTGAGAGTTAATTGGTCGTCTCTCTCTTCTCAACTAACTTCTAAGTCCATTTCGTCTGGTCTGCAGGCTGGTGTGCACGTGGTGGTGGGTACCCCTGGTCGCGTGTACGACATGTTGCGTCGCCAGTCCCTTCGTCCCGACCACATCAAGTGCTTCGTGCTCGACGAGGCCGACGAAATGCTTTCCCGCGGTTTCAAGGACCAGGTCCGTGCTCAATCAGTCGATTCGCCTGGCACTCCCGACTCTTGGAACCAATATTTCGCGTCGTTGAAGCTTCGGATCAGGCCGTAGATGCAGCTCTACTTTATCCGTAGCTAAGAATCGACGAGGGACGATCCGTGTGTTGGCCAGATAGCGAGGCCTTCCCATGGTTTGCTGGTTTGGCCAGTCGTCTCACCATTGTCCCTGTGTGCACCTCGCAGATTTACGACATCTTCCAGCTGCTGCCGCCGAAGCTGCAGGTCGGCGTGTTCTCCGCCACGATGCCGCCGGAGGCGCTGGAGATCACGCGCAAGTTCATGAACAAGCCCGTGAAGATTCTGGTGAAGCGCGACGAGCTCACGCTGGAGGGTATCAAGCAGTTCTACGTGAACGTGGAGAAGGAGGAGTGGAAGCTGGATACGCTCTGCGATCTCTACGAGACCCTTGCTATCACGCAGGTGGGTGTCCTGTTCTGCTGGCACTGTCTTGGACGGCTTTGGCTTGGTGGTTGATGATCCTCACCGGTTTTCCTTGTTTGCTGGGATAGGTATGTAGATCGTGAATGTATTTAGAAACCTCACGAATGGTAGCGTCACTGGGCTAGGTTTTCCCGACCCTTATCGCTCCGTCTGCTGCACGCGTGTCTGTGTGTGCTGGTTGCAGTCTGTCATCTTCATCAACACTCGCCGCAAGGTGGACTGGCTCACGGACAAGATGCGCAGCCGCGACCACACGGTGTCGGCCACGCACGGCGACATGGACCAGAACACCCGTGACATCATCATGAGGGAGTTCCGCTCCGGCTCGTCCCGTGTGCTCATCACCACCGACCTGCTGGCCCGTGGCATTGACGTGCAGCAGGTGGGGGAGTGGCTGTTTCACCCGTGTATTGTTGGCAGATATCTCTTCCCCCTGTTACCCCCCTTTCCCCACCCCACTTTCCGCTACTCTTTGCCAACCCGTTGTTTCCCGCTCCAGCCTTATCTCCTGTTCCATGTTAGTGCTGCTTCCCTTAATATTTTCATTCACCTTCCCGCCCCCATTTTTTTTCACTGCTTCCCCCAGGTGTCTCTTGTCATCAACTACGACCTTCCCACTCAGCCCGAGAATTACCTCCATCGTATTGGTCGGTCAGGTCGGTTCGGACGTAAGGGCGTGGCCATCAACTTCGTGACCAAGGAAGACGAGCGCATGCTGCAGGACATCCAGCGCTTCTACAACACAGTCATTGAGGAG
Organism: Closterium sp. NIES-67; assembly: GCA_027943415.1. Classification (NCBI taxonomy): domain Eukaryota; kingdom Viridiplantae; phylum Streptophyta; class Zygnematophyceae; order Desmidiales; family Closteriaceae; genus Closterium; species Closterium sp. NIES-67. The sequence continues at coordinate 156,270 of BQMB01000627.1, read as the reverse complement.
CTGCCCAATGATGTGGCCCAGCTTCTGTAAAGAGTTTCTGCCCTGAGTCAGAGAGCCTGGTTCTGGGCTCGAGCAGGCTGGCTGGTTGCTGTGGCTTGTCGCTGGTGGTGCTGCCGAAGGCACGTGCTAGGGAAAGGATGTGTTTCCAAGGCCAGAGGCTAGCCAGGGCTTGATCCCTGGGCTTGACGTGAAGTGATGCTGTTTGTTCCTATCTGGTTTCTAGTAGTAGAACAGATTCCAAGGGCTTCCCAGCCCCTTAATTTTTTACCTCTTTTTGTCGTGCTTCACTACATTGTTCGTAGTTGCCGTTCAAAAATGAAACTCTGTCCAGAGCCAAGTATTCACTCCGTATCGGTGCTACTTGTTAGATCTGTTACCTTTATTCTAACGCGAAGTTGTATTTTACTGTTCGATGTAATAATACTGGTACAACATACTGCAACATTTACCGTGACAGCCAACCCCAGATTGTTCCGCCCGCGCTTCGCGCCTTTCCGATCACGTTGGCAGGAAGCTCTGGTCTTCTCTGCTCGTGCATGTCGCATGGAGCTGGGCAGCGCGCTGCAGAAGGGCGTGTCAACTTCACCACTCCGTCTACACGTGTCGTGTAGTTCTCTTCCGTACCTCAATGCCACGTCATTTTTCTCCCGGGGACAGCTGTTCCGGGCTCCAGCCTACCCGTCTGCGGAGCAGTCTCAAGGTCCTGGCTAACCAGCTAGTTGAGGGAGGGTCAAATTCCGCACCGCTTGACCCGCAAAGGCCCAGCGAAATGCGGCTCGAGGGGGGAAAGGATGCGGGGGGGATTTGGGGAATGGGCGTGGTGGCTGACCACATGACCTCGGGAATTCCGAACAGCCTGGCTAAGCCGAGCCGACGCGACTGCCTGATGGAATGGCGAGATGGCGTAGTGCGCGGGGAGAGAGGAGAGAGCATGGCATGTGCGACGCATATGCCGGATGAGGACGAGAGCGAGGGAGAGAGAGGCAGGGGCTTGCCGCGTCCAGGAGCGAGGACGCGAGACGGGAGACGGGGAGAGGAGGAGATTTTGGGATTCATAGCAGCAGGGGTTTCTCCTTTCGGCCGAGGAGTGAGGCGGGCTGAAGCGCGAGAACGCTGGGAGGGAGAAGGTGCCGTCAAAGTGGGCGACAGGACGAGGCTGTTTCTGACTGGTGCTGTCTAAGGGTTTCGTTCTCGGAAGTCACGCACGCACTGCAGCAGCAACGTCGAGTCGAGCCTCCCGGCACGCGAGTTATCCGCTTCTGGATTCGGATGCTCTGGTAAGGCCTGGCCATCTTCTCCGTCAGATTCAGGCAAGGTGGTTAGAAGGTCCATTGTTCCGGAATCAGATTCCTAGAATCTTGTTAGTAACGAGCGTATCTAAGTATTCTCCTTATCTCCTTCGGGTAGTAGTTAATTTAATCCGTGTCCGGTTCCTTGCAGGTCCCCGTGATATCAGCTGCGTGAACAAGAACCGCTGTGACCGGCCATGGAGCTTCTCAGCAGTGTCAGTGGGTTCCGGTCATGACATCTGCATGGCGTGCAGGCAGTAAATTATCGTCTGCATCATCATCATCATCATCATCACCAGCATCAGCATCAGCATCAGCAGCAGCATCTGCACTCGAAGTGGTGAAGCAGCCTTTTCAAGAGGTCCTGGAAGCTGTCCGTCGCCCTTGTGTCAAGGATTCTACTTATCAACCCTTTGAAGACTTAGCTTCAAGGGTTGGAAATTAAGTTACCTCTAATATTACCAGCCTGTGGCTCTCAAAGGATTCCACTGATCAGCTCTACAGTTCTGCTTTGCTACCTCCAAGTGGTAATCCTTTCGTCCTGCTTTCCAGCCTGAGGATTCTTAGTGGAGCCTGATTGTTCCCTGGCAGCGGATTCAGCACACAGATGGAGGAAGGCACGCCAACCAGCTCAGCAAAGGTAGAGGTGGAGCCAGGAATTGAGGTCCATGTGAATGTTACTGGGACACGTCATCCTCCTCCTCCTCCTGGTGACACCGGTGCTGACGTGGAGGCAGAGGACATGGACCCGGAATCGCCTTCCCTCATGAGCTACATGCCCTTGGATCTGCTGGAAGACGACGGCCAGGATGCTGCTGCTGACGCATTGGATGGCTCAGATCAAGGCAGATCCGGTGGGGAGGACGATGGAGGTGGAGAGGAAGGGCTGGGGCTAGGGCCAGCCCCTGTGCTGGGATTGGACCATGGCGGGGATGGTGCTGATGGTGATGTTGCTCGTGCTATTGGTGGCCTTGGTGGGTTTGGTGCTCATGGTACAATTCTGGGTGCTGGGTATGGCGAAGATGGGTGCAAGCTCCAGATTTCGCGTCGAGTGAAGGCTGGTGCTGAGGGCATGGCGTCTCTCGCTCTTGGCTTGCCGGGAATGGGTGGTCACATGGGTGGAGTGAGTAGTGATTTGCCCCAGCCCTTGGGTAGAGCCGTTGGTGGTGCTGCTGCTGGGATTGGCCTGGGGATGTCAGCAGAGGCAGAGAAGGGAGAAGGGTGGGGCCTCTTGGGTAAGAGGCACGCGGATATGATTGCTGATGCTGATGTGGCGGCTGGCGGTGGCGGTGAGGGGGGTGGATGGGGGGATGCAGCTGCTGCGCTTGGCATGCAAGAGAGGATCTGGTGCTCGTTTGGCCTGCAGAGCTGCAGTAACCTGAGGAGGGGTAAAGTTGAATCTGGAATGCAGCAGCAGCAGCAGCAACAACAACAGCCTCAGCAGCAGCAGCAGCAGTTTGAGGCGCCAATGGGGTGGGAAGTTCCAGTGGAAGAGGAGAGGTTCTGCATCAGGTGCAAGGGATCTGCGGAGAAGCTCAGGCACGAGATCAAGGATCTGAAGCTCACTCAGGTATGTGTATTGCTGCTGCTCTCCTGCACCACTGCTCTTGGTGCAAAGATTCTCTGGTTACTTATCGTCCATTGCACTCAGTCCGTTGCGTGTGCCTAGGTACCGTGCCTGACATTGCTGAGAATTCCATGTGCCTTGTGTGCGTGCAGAGGGCGTTGGAAGCGGAGCTGGTGTGGGCCATGGAGGGCAAGCTCAAGGCGGAGCAGGCAGTGGCAGAGCTGGGGCAGTCTAGGAAGGACTCGCCACTACAGCACAAGGTAGGGTAGCTCTGCCACCAATGGTGCGACGGAATAATTTGCAGCATTCAGTGTGCCGCGTCGCTTGCTTCCGTGAATTGGGCTAATGGCGCTGTATGGTCTTGTGTGCTGTGCTGTGCTGTGTTGGTGTTTCCCAGGTGCTAGAGAGCTTTGACTGGGCAGCGAGCATGGATGCATCCGCGGACAGCAAGAGGTGATACTCACGCTCATGCCACTCTTGCATCTGTTAGCTGCATGTGATTGTGTTTTGGTTTCATGGATTCTGTACTGCCTTCCCTTTTCCTACCTTGACACAGTTTGTGTGCGAATCTTGTGACTAACAGGGCGAAATGGCAGGGGGAGGAGGCGAGGCAGCATGGGCGGGTGCAGGGAGGTAAGGAGCAGCAGAGGGAGCAGCAGAGGGTGGTGGAGTTGGAGCGGTACGTTGAGCGCATAACAGCTCAGTTCCAGGGGCTGCTGGGGAGCTACAATTCCGTCGCCAGCCAGCTGCAGCAGGCGCAGGCTGAGACCTCTCGAGTAAGCACGTTTTCTCTCTGATTCGTTTTCTTTCAATGAGTGAGTGCAAGTGACGTGACCCCCTCCGGCGTAACGGCGACTTGTGTTCTTGGGAAATGAGTGCACTGTGTTTTCAGAGCATTTCCTGCAATTGGCCCTTCCCTCGTGCACTCGTCCTGGGCCCCCGTCGCTCACTCATCCCTCTCTCTTCCCACCCGCGTTCCCCTTCCCAGCTTCGTGCCGACGCCTTACAGCTGAGGGCTGCTAACATGGACTTGCTGCACCGGGGGCAGATGACAGCCACCTCGCCCGTCATGGCACTGGTGCCGCCGCACACCCCGCTGGGTTTCACAGGAGAGAGCCCTGCACCGCCTGGTCTGGCGTTGCTGCGCACTTCATCACGTATGATTCCTCCTTGATTCAGTGGCCTTGCCCCCATGTGCTCACTGCCTGCTTGACCGCATCATCCATGCGCCCGTGCATCCATCCATGGGTTATCCTCGCTTTCGCGTCCGTTGTGTGGCGTTGGGCGTTATTGAGACCATGTACCCGCCTCTTTCTCTTCTCCCTGAACCTCTCACCGTGTCCCCTGTGTATTCAATGCAGCATTGGCTATAGGCGCCAGGCAGCAGCAGCAGCAGCCGCCACCGCAGGGCCTGGGCGTGCCTCTCTGGTCGCCACCACTGGGAAAACTACCACAACAGCAACAGGAAGGGCAACCGCAAGGGCAACAGCAAGGGCAACTGCAAGAGCAACGCTCCAGGAAGGATGCAGGGCAAGTGATGGAGTGTGGCGATGGCCTGCCAGCAGCGGCCGCACTGCAAGCAGCACAGGCAAGCCCTGACCTTGGCGCGGCCAGGCGCAGAGATGTGGTGTTTGCTGCTGGCGCTGTGGAGGAACTGGCAACCACAGAGGAGAGGATCAAGTCATTGCTGGCGGAGGTACAGAGGCCTGCTGCGGCTGTTGCTGCAGCCGTTGCTACGGCCGTCCCGCCTGTGGCAGAGTCCGGAAAGCCAGCTGGTTCTGGGGCGGAGAGGACAGAGCAGCAGCAGCTGCGGGGGGAGAAGCACGAGAAGTGGGTGAGAGGAGAGGAGGAGATGCTGGAGGGAAAAGAGCCGTTTGACGTGGAAATGCGAGAGGAGGAAAATGCTGGCAGTGGATCAGCGGCCTCTGCTGCTGCTGCTGCTGGCGGCACAGGAGCGCCCCCTGCGAAGCCCATTGAATCCAACAGCCTCTTGCAGTCCGGGCGTGCTGTTCTGCAAGCATGCTCCGCTGCACCTGCTGCTGCTGCCGTCACTACAGCGGCATCACCAGCAGCACCACTAGCAGCAGCAGCAGCAGTTGCCAGAGCAGTGAAGGATTCATTCTCTCTCTTCACTCCCATGCCGGTGACTGGCCGAGCAGGGTATGTGGAAACACCAGAGCTGCTCCACTCACGCCATTTTGAATTCACAGCCCCTGGAAAAGCGCCTACAGCAGGTGGAGAAGGATTGGCGGTGGGGCGGGCAGCAGCAGGATTTGCAGCAGAGCCGGATGTAGCAGAATCAGCAGGCTCAGGAGCGTCCGAGTCAGCAGAGAGACCTGCTGGGGTGTCCAAGAGCCCAGTTGCGCTCTCCCAGCCAGACGAGAAGATGCATGACGTGGAGCCACGTCAGCCTGCTGCCAATGCACGTCAGCTTCACTCCCAGCTGGCTTCTGGAAGACCTGGCGATGCGTCTTGGCCCTCCCTTGCTGCGCCCAGCTTCAGTGCTGCTGTCATGTCAGGTGTGAGAGGAGGGCGGCATACAGATGCTGCTGCTGCTGCTGCTGCTGGTGGTGCTGATGCTGCTGCTGCTGCTGCTGCTGTTGGATCCCCACCTGCTGCAACTAAGTTACTTGCTGCTGCTGCCGGGGCTGCTGCTGGTGCTTGTGGTGCTGCAGGGTCAAGTGCTGCTACCCTTCCCATGCCCTCACCAGTACTCACTCCGCTGTCATCTCGCCTCATGCCCTTCCACTCTCGCCTAGTCACCGCCAGCATCCCAATGACGCCTTCCCACACCTTCTCCTCGCCCCCCACACCCTTCTCTCTCTCCGCTCCCACCATTGCTCCCGTTGGCTCGCCTCCTACCCCTCAACCTAGACCTGCAGCTGCTACAGTTAAAGCTACACCTACAGCTACAGCCCCTGCACTGGCTGTTACCCCAGGTGCTGCTTTAGCTTCTTCCGCTGGCGCTGCAACGGGTGGCGCTGCTGCACGTGTGAGGCCATGGGGCAGCAGCAATGGGGATGGCAATGGGGGCAAGAGCAGCAAGGGCAGCAGGAGCAGCACTGGAGGGAAGCCAGTCGACCCTGACACAACCATGTCCGAGGCAAAGGAGGAGCGAGCGGCACAGGGGAGAAAACCTGCTCAAGTGAAAATATCTCCACCTGCGCATGCTGACGTCATGCCAGGTATCACTCCCGGTGTTCTAGCCCCTGGTTCCGTGAACCGCCCATCGTCTCAGCCGCTGAGACTTGCCCCGGGCTCCCACCCGGCTCGCTTCACCCCTGAACTGTCCCCCAAGTCCGTTACCGCCTCCACACGACCTCCTTCTTCCAAGTCCATTGCAGACGCGCAAGCTTGGCTGAGAGCCAGCAAACCTGCCAGCCCTGCAGGAGCATCAGCTAACGCCCCTGGCTCAACGCCTGCTGCCATTCTCGCTCCCATGGCTCCTGCTGTCCCCTTGCGTGCCCCTAAGCTGGTGGAAGGTATAGTGACGTCTATTGTGTCTGAAGGCACGGCTCTGCTGCCTGTGAGCCCTGCTGAAGCCCTTGCTGCCACTTCCCAGCCACTGCCGCTGCCCCTGCCTAAAAGCATCTCTGTTCGAGCCAATCAACTGCCTGCAGGCGCTGCTGTATCTGCTCTGGGGGGAAGAGAGAGAGGGGGAGCAGGAGAGGGGCTGGGGAGAGGTGCAGGTGGGAAGGTGGGGGGTGGTGCTGGTGCTGCTGCATCGTCTAGGGATGCTGCGTGTTCTGCTGTTGCTGATGCATTGCTAAGCCCTCCCCCGGGAATTGCCCCTGCTGCTGCTGTTTCTGCTGCTTCAGCCGCTGCTGCTGCCGTGAGAAACAGCGGCAGGAAAAGAGGGATGGGGGGGGCAGCATCGGAAGCTGCGGCAGTGGCGGCAGGGAGGGGAGTGAACAACAGCAGTGTGACAGTAGCGAGGGAGAGGGGCAGGGAGGAGCCGCAAGTGGGAGGAGGAGCAAGGGCGACAGGGGCAGCAGCAGCAGGAGCAGCTTCCAAGGGGGACGAGCTTACGATGACAAGAGTGGGGTCAGTAGCAGGAGCTGCATCGGCAGCAAGGGACAGCGGGCCATCCAGTGGGAGTGGAAGGATGGGGGGGGTGGGCGGTGAGGGGAGCTTGCGGCCTAACCGAGGTGGGCCTGCCCCTGCTGCCTCAACCGCAGCTGCTGCTGCTGCTGCTGCTGCTGGCGGTGTTGGTGCAGGGAAGGGGAGTGTCTTCTCCCGCTTGGGGTCTGGTACTGGAGGAGGAGGAGTAGGAGGAGGAGGGGGGGGCGTAGCAGCACGGCGTGAGGAGGTAACGGGCAGCCGTGCATGGGTAGACAGCGAGCGGGACACAGCACCGGGTGCTGCGGCTCGCAGCCGGCGCAGGGAGCGGAGGGTGGAAGGGAACCACTCGTCGGAGGCTAGACCCAGCAGGAGTGGAAGTGCCTCGAGCGACAGAGGCAGGGGGAGGGATGGGCCGAGGGAGAAGAGTGAAGGTGCCACGTCAGGCATGGGAGGAGGGGGGGGAGCAACGGCAGTGGCGGCAGCAGCAGCAGCAGCAGCAGCAGCAGCCGCAGCGCTGGATGTGTATGATCAGGGGACGTACAAAACTGAGCTCTGCAACAAGTGGGAGGAGATGGGCACCTGCCCCTACGGCAACCGATGCCAGGTATGGAGGGCCTTCTGTAGTCTTAGTGTGTGCGCTAAGCTATGTTGCTCGTTCTTGTTAATTTTTTTCTTTCACAAGCAATGAGCCTTGGGTTGTGGTTTACCTCCCTGCAGTTTGCCCATGGAGTTGACGAAATGCGACCTATTCTAAGGCACCCCCGTTACAAGACAGAACTTTGCCGCATGATTGCTTCAGGAAAGCAGTGCCCATATGGCCATCGATGCCATTTCAGGCACGCCATGACCCAAGAGGAACGTGCGTTCCTTTATATGTTTTGAATTTCGTTCAGACATGTAGTAGGAATGAATACATTTTCCCCTTTATACTTTTGTAGGTTTATGTATATTCCTACGTTTTCTAGTTTATCAGAAGATATAATCAAGGTTAGACGTGGAGCATTTTGCCTTCATTTTGAGTAGCATTTTGCCCTCATTTTGACAAGAGGAGGTCATGTCAATATACCTTGACATGTTTAGTAAAACAATACGATTGGATTGTTCCATGTACCCTGAGCCTCTTTGCGTTAGCCTCTTTGTGCTTGGATCCTTTACATAAAAGGAGATTGTTGAAGAAACATGGCGAATAGAATTGTTGATGTATGTATTTGTACATGTTACGATTATATAACACATGACCACTGTATGTTCTGTTCATGTGAAGTCTTCTCAAAATAATATATTTTGATATGACACGCCATGCGGGGCTGAGATGGTTGACATGCATGAAAGGCAGCTCCATTCAACAGCTGCAATTTCGGGCTGGGTCATCGGGCAGCCCAGTCAGCCATCGGCCAATCGAAGGGCTCTGCGTCCCTCGAACGAACAAACCATCACCGTCAAGAATGGCGTCCCATCGATGTTGCCCGAATCTCAAGTCGGAGGAGACGGTCAGTCACGTTTGGAACGGACAGTCAGTTTCTCCAATCGCCAATTCCCAGTGCTGTCGTCACGTCAGTCCCTCAATGTCAATGGTCGCCTCGTCAGGGGTTCCATCTCAGTCATTCCTCGGACTCTGCCTATCAGGGCGCATTCGGGGACCCGTCTTCTGGTGCCACTAAGCTCCCTGGTTCACACATCGCGTTTACACAGCACAATGCTTTCTTAGCAGGACTTGGTGGTTGGACTGTAAGTAAGAACAGGCCCCGAAACCCAGCAGGGAAGGGAGGTAGCCATACCCAACCCAACCCGCCTTTCTGATGAGCTTGGCGTAGAGAGTCAACTACAGCAGATGCTCCTCTCACCAACACACGGAGCACAAGAGCGGCATGGATTTCCGTGATTCCCGTTGCTTCATCCTTGATGCCATAGGTAGCCTACTCCATCCTGACGCACGTCGGGCAAGCTCTTAGTAGCGTTCCTAGCCGTTAGAATCCGAAGTCAGCCTACTTCCTCTTGTTTCTACTTACGCTTGCCTACTACCCTCCCTAAACTCCGTTGCCTCGCACTTGGTCGAGCGGTTTAGGCGCTTAGTCCGCGGCAGCGGAAGCCTATCGGGATATGGGCATGGAGGCCATGGAAGCGTCGGATAGCGCAGGAGGCGACTCTAACGGATTCGTGGATCTGGGAAGCATTCTTGGCGGAGATCGATGGACATACGTCAACGATGACGTCAGTTCCTCCTTCGCCCTATTTTGAACCTTGTTGGGGCCTTTTCCGTTGTTAAGCTTGACTGTCTTACCTGACGCTTTGAGGTGCTTAACGTGCGTGCGACTTAACGGATTTCTTGATGTAGCCATTCTAGGTCTATCCTAAATGCGTAGGGATGGCCTGATGATTCCGAACCTTTTTCACCTAATGATTTCCTGACGACTCTTTTATGCCATGTTTCGACCTTCCTTACTGTTAGAGGTCTATACATAAGCTATTCAAGCCGGGCGAACCGCTTTGACTCGTTTGGTTGACCCCGCCCGCTCATGCGTCCTGCTTAGGATTATTCGACTTTCTTGGCCTCCCTGTTTTAGACCGTCCTCTGGTTGCTTCATGCGTCAGGCTTTGCCTCAGCTCCGCCTTCCGCCGTGCGTGCATCGCCCTTCATAGATCCCCCCATCGTCCCCTTTCTCCCTTCCCCTCCGCCCCTCGCAGCTGACAGCCAGCACGGGGAGCAACAGTAGCGCGTCTGGTGCTATTCCTGGCGGGGCTTCCCCATCCCATGAGTTCCTGCAGGTTACAGGGGGGGACGCGCAGGTGGCGAACGCCTACAGGGGGGACAACGCTCATACGACTTTTCCCTGCACCACCGGCATCCACATCAGCGGCACCGGCGGCGTCAGCAGCAGCAGCAGCAGCCGGTGGGACGGCGGGTTCTTTCGCTTGGACGGGCGGAGCTCGGTCTTCTCCGCTGTGCCCTGGCGAGGAGCGCCTGACAGTGCCGGTATTGGCGGCGATGGTGCTCATGCTGTTGCAGGCGGGCCCAGGGGGCTGTCGCAGAGTGTCTCCTTCGCGTTTGATGCCGCGGCGAGTACTGCGGGTATGGGTGCCGGTGGTGTGGCGTCTGCTGGTCTCGGTTCTCACGGCCGTGCTGGGGCATGGGCCGCGCAGAACCGCCTGGGGTGCAGTATGGCGGACGGCAAGGACTTGGCGGGCCAGCCTGGCGGTGGTAGCGCCAGCTGCGGCAGCAGCAGCAGGATTGGCGCGGCTAATGCGGTGTCGAACGACGGTGGCGGGTTAGCTGGAGCAGCAGGGGGGGGTGGGAGTGCGGGGGAAGCGACTGTGAACAGCAGCAGCAATAGCAGGAGCGGCGGTGGTGGCGGCGGCGGTGGTGGCGTAGCAAGCAGTGGGAGATGTGCGTTTCCCTGGTGCAGCTCAGCTCGTGACGCCCTGCCGTCCCTGCTGCCCACGGAACAAGTGGTGCTGGAGGTAAGCAGCAGCGGCGCTCATGCTCATGCAATCGATCATGCTGCAGCGCCTTCCAGGGCAGAGAGGCGCGCCAGGTTGCCTGAAAGCCATTCCCGCTGCCCTGCCCGCACCCTTCCTTGTGCTGACTGGTCTGTTCCCTGTGTGTCGGTGGCAGGAGCCCAATACCCTGCTGGTCAACACGGACACCACAGGCCACCTCCTGCTCACCTCGCTCCGCCTCCTCTTCCTCTCCGCCTCCCCCTCTCCCGCCGCCCTGCCGTCCTCTGCCTACCCCGCCTCCCCACCGTCTGCGCTGTCGCCTCACCCCCTGGGCTCGGTGTTCTTCCCTGTGATCGACCGGGTCACCAAACTGGTGCGTGCGCGACGGCCAGGCTTGTGTCACCGAACTGCTTCCCCCCTTCTGCGCTACATTGTGCCACCCGCCTTGTTCGCACTCTAAACCCCTCCCGCACGCTGTCAACTTTTCCCGTTGGTTCCAGTCTCCTAGTGCTCAGTGTCGACCGCGGTATCTAACCCATCTCGTGCCTGACTCCCTGTTTGCTTGCATGTGCCGTGTGCAGCCCCCGGGTCGTCTGGCACACAGCAGGGACCAGCTGCTACAGGTGCACAGTAAGTGCTGCTTCCGTACTATTGGTGTTCCGTGTGCCTCTGTTTCCTGCAGTGAGCTCACGCCTTGGAAAGTTTCTCATGTTCTATCGCTGCTGCTGTTGCCGTTGCTGTGAGCAGCCAAGGACGCTCGAGTGCTGGTATACGCTCTGCCTCCTCGCATGTGCCGGCAGGTGTGTGTGAGCGTGTGTGCACGCCTGCCCTTTCCGCCGCTTCTCATCCTTGTTCCCGTTTCTTTAGGGCCTCTTTTCCCCCGTCCTTTTTCAAATTCCGGCCTTCTCCGCAGCGCATTGTGCCCCTCTCCTGTCCCGTTCGTCCTCCCTGCTGCCAACCAACACCTTTATGTCCTGCTGCCCTGGTTGATTACTCCTCTCGTTTGCTGTGCATGGATGCGCACCGCGCCACATGGCTGTACAGGTGCCACCTTTGTTTGACACCATCATTCACCTGCTGCCTCGCTCACTGCTCGAGCTGCCGGTCTTCCACCCACCCCTTGCTGCGCTCGCCACGCCCACTGCCGCCGCCACCAGCACCACCAGCACCACCAGCACCACCAGCAGCACCAGAAGTGGCAACAGCAGTAGCAGCAGCAGTGTGGGCAATCTGGAGGAGGCTGGTCTCTCACCCACGGCACGGGCCTCGTACGGTGCTGGCGCTGCCACTCCTCCCCGCGCCTGCACACCCCCACTGCCATCGCCACCAGCAGCAGCAGCAGCAGCAGCAACACCAGAGCTAGCAGCAGCAGGAACACCGTCATTACCAGCAGCATCAGCATCAGCAGGTGCGGCTATGCATGCAGTGGGCGTGTGGGCAGCGCACGAGCCGTCAGCAGTTATAGTGGCGGAGTACACGCGAGTGCTGGCCATGCTGCCAGAGCAGTGGCGGCGCCTGTGGCAGATCAGCCGGGTCAACGCCTCCTACGCTGCCTGCTCCTCCTACCCGCAGCGCCTGCTCCTGCCCTCCTCCATCAGGTGCGATTGCGCTGTGCCGTGGTTTGTGGTTTTAAACAACTTCACATCGCAGCCGCGTCCTCCGTTCGCCCGCTCCCTCCACCCACCCGCCCCTCCCGCCTTGACCCCCTTCTCTCTCCACTTGACTTGCCAAACCCCTCACGTCACCATGTACTTTCTATTGTTCATTCAGTGTGCACACACTTATGTGCGAACCGCTTCCTGACCACCATTGCTGTGCTGTGCTGTGCGTTCCCCTTGTGTGTGGCACCAGTGACGAGGACGCCATGGCATCTGCCGCCTTTCGAGCCCGAGGCCGCTTTCCTGTCATGTGCTGGCAGCACCCAGGTGTGCGCGTGCGCGTGTGGGTGTGGGTGCACACAGGCGTGCGTTTTTTGTACATTAATGTGTGGCCATGTGTATGGGGAGCGCACTTACATCCATGTGGTGCCCCTGAATGCGTGTGTACTGTTCCTTTACGACTTCCCTCTCCACCTTTGCACCACCACCTCTCTGTCCGTGCATCCGTACCCCTCTATCCGTTGCACCCTCTTCTCTCGGCTTCTTTCCCACCCTCGCCTTCCGTTTTCCTTCCGCTTATTCCCCTCTCTCCAGGCAATGGCGCTGTGCTCAGCCGTGCAGCGCAGCCGCTTGTGGGTATCCTTTCCAACAACCGAAGGTACCGCCACTCCCCTGCCACACCCCTGCCACATTCCTGCCACACCCCTGCCCTCGCTTCCCATGCCCGTAATCCACCTGCCGCTGCTCTTGCATGTGCCATATTTTGTGGGTTCACGAGGATTCCAGCTCCACAGCGGTACCACTGTATGACAGCGGCATGGCTGCTGCTTTCCTTCCTGCCCCCCTTCACTTCTCATCCTCTTTCATTCCCTCATCACCATCCCTCGCCCCACACCTATCCCACCTTCCGTGCACCCCTCCGTGCGTGCAGTGATGCGGATGAGCGCCTGGTTGCAGCGCTTGCTGGCCCTGCTCTCCCTGGGGACAGCTTCAGGTGCGTGCTGCTGCTGCTGCTGCTGACTGCTGCTGCTGCTGCTGCCGCCGCCGCCGCCGCCCCGCCTTCCAGTGGGTGTTGATTCCGCACGTGCCGCACGTGTTTTTGCCACTCCCTGTGCAGCGTTGCTCGGTCCGTTGCCCTTCCATGGTCTATGTCACATGGTTTCGTCTCTTGAGTGCTGTGCCGTAAGGAGGGTTTGTTTTAATGAGCTGGTCAGAGGTCCGTTGTGATTGCCCTGCTGCTGCCTGTGCTGTCATGCTGTCATGTTGTCTGGCATTCCCGCCCTCATCTCATCCACATGTGCCATGCCATGCCATGCCATACATGCTCTTCCAGGCGGCTAGTGGTGGCGGATGCACGGCCGCGCAAGAACGCCATAGCGAATGGAGCCATGGGGGGTGGCTATGAGTCATCTGCCAACTACCGCGGCACAGAGGTGCGTGCGTTGTGGCACAGAGGTGCGTGTGTCATGTACACAAACTTTCTGACCTCACAGCCATCAATCTTCACCCATTGTGCACTCCTCACCGCCTGCCACCTGTTGGCCTCTGAGGCATCCGAGGCACGCACCACAGCTCCCTGTTTTCCTTTTGAGGCTAGTCCATACTCCTTTGCTCCCAATGACTCTCACACTCACTCGTTCGCTCACCTGCTCTTGCTCCACCTCTTGTGCTCGTGATTGTGTGCCTGTACGGCTTGGTGTGCATGTTTCTATGCGCGTGCATGCGCATGACACTGCGTGGTGGCAGGTGGTGTATCTGGGCATCGACAACATCCATGCAGTGCGGGACAGCATGAACCGCCTGCGAGAGTACCTGGACACGCACGGCTCTGCCTGCTCTGATGGCTCCTCCTCGCTCCTCGTTAGTGCCCCGCACACCACCACCGACACTACCACGAGCACCAGCACCCCACACGTTTTCCCTCCCGCCCTTGCTCCCGCCCGGTCCCCTCCCCTACCGTTTGCGTTCTTGCTCTGTCTTCCTTCCCTTTCCGTGTAGCCACTTCTCTTGCCTTTCCTCGCTCGCCTCTGTCCTCCGTTTCATGCTGGGCCTTCAGTTCTGTTTCCCCCCCTTCCCTTCCTACACCCACGCTCCTTCCTGTGTCCATACCTGCATGCCTGTGTGTGTGCCCGTACCTGCAACTCCACCCCCACAGAGGAGTGGCACGGGAGGGTGGACGGGAGGGTCGGTGAGTGGGACGTCGCAGGTGGTGGGCGCGCTGGTGGACTCGTGCTGGCTGCAGCACTGTCACTCGCTGCTCTCCGGCGCCGTCTTCATCGCTGCACAGATCGCCCTGCAGGGCAACTCCGTGCTTGTGCACTGCAGGTGGGGAGCCGGCGAAAGCGGGGGGGGGGGGGGAGAGGAACGGACTGCTTGGAGAGGGGGAAAGAGGGGGAGTTGAATGCTTTGGGATAGGGAGGGAGGGTCATGATCTGTCTGACTGAATGGCGGCCCTCCATTGTGCTCGAATGGCGTCGGCGTCACTGTTCTAGCTCATCCCTGTCTGTCGCCCTTACCACAATCTCTCTTTACCTCGTCCCCCATGCACCCGATTGTGCAGTGATGGGTGGGATCGCACACCCTCTCTCATTGCCCTAGCAATGCTGTTGCTGGACCCCTACTACCGCACCTTCCACGGCTTCCAGGTACTGGACTCGTGTGACTGCACTTGGATTACCTGGCCTATTTCTCGCTTCCACCTCATTCGTCTCTTCACAGCTCTAACGTTATTCTCTCGCTTGATATCTCTCCCCTCTCTCCAGCCCCTTCCCTTTCTCCGTCCCCCTCCCCTCTTTCCCCGACCCCCACCCCACGCCTCTGTTCCCTGCATTCAATCATTCTTCCCATGTCTTCGTCCACGTCCCCTGCCCCATGCAGTCGCTAGTGGAGACGCAGTGGGCGGCGTTCGGCCATCCCTTTGCTGACCGCCTGGGCGTGCCAGCAGACCCCCCCACCGCCTCCTCCTCCTCCTCTCGCACGAACCCCGCTCTCTCCCTCGCCGCTGCTGCCGCTGCCGCATCAGCACGACCTCCCCAAGCGCCTGTTTCTGGGGGAGCAGTCTCGGGGTCTGCTGCTGCTGCGGGTGCAGGGTGTGGTGCTGCTGGGTGTAGTGCGGCTGGTCATAGTGTAAATAGCTCAACTGGTGCGACTTCCAGTGCTGCTGCTGCTGCTGCTGCCGGTGCAGCGGGGTACGGGGGTGCCTCCCTGTCATCGCTGTCAGCATCGGGGTTCCCTGTGGCGAGCAGCAGCGTGGCGGGATCGACCTTCCAGGCCAACAGCAGCACCAACCAGTCGCCTGTGTTCTTCCAGGTGGGCGGGCTGTGCTGTTGTGAAACAGGCACACCACTGGGCTGCTGCTTGCATGCTCCTGTCTGTTTCATGGTGCATGACATAGGAGATACTGTCACACTGTTGCCACTCTTGCTCGTTGTTTCCTCTCTTACTTGCTTGCCTGCTCGTCATCCTCTTGAGGATCCCATCTTCTCAGTTCCTCAAACTTGCTCCTCCCTCTCTCTGCTGCTGCTCCGTTTCTCCCACCTCCGTCACCTCCTTGTGGCAGTGGATTGATGCTGTGGCGCAGCTGCTGCGCCTCTTCCCACGCGCCTTTGAGTTCTCCACGGTATGTTCACTCAAAGCCGCCTCAAAACACAGAGTTTTTGTTGCATGCTGCATGCCCATCGCTTCCCCCTTTTCCCCCCGCCCCCCGTTCCTTTCTTTCCTGTTGCTTCCTCTCTTCACACCATTCACATAACCCCCCCCACCCCTCTCTACCCTCCCCTTCCCTCTCCCTAACTCCCCCCCTTCCTCCCCCTCCTTGGAACCACGAGCAGGCGTTCCTAGTGGACCTGCTAGACAGTGTGCTGTCGTGCCGCTTTGCCAACTTTCTCTGCAACAGCGACAAGGAGCGCATGGCCGCATGCACCTACCACTCCTCCTCCACCCGCACCCATGCCGCCCACTCGCCCGCATCCCTCCCGCCCTGGTGTGTGTGGGAGCACCTCAGACGCACGAGGGAGCCCTCCTGTCCCTCCTCCCCCTCCCCCTCCTCTGCTGCTGCTGCTGCTGCAGGGGATGTGGGGAGTGGTGGTAGTGGGGGCGATGGAAGGGGATGGCAGGTGGACGCATCTGTTGAAGCATCTGCTGGTCTCTGTTGCCCTCTGAGCCACCCGCATGTCAACCCCCTCTACTCCCCCTCTTCCATCTTCGCCACCGCTGCTCCCCCTGCTACTGCTCCTGTTCCTGCGCCTGCTACGGCTACCACATCCGCAAGCACCACTAGCACAAGAAGTGGCACTAACAGCTGCCCCCTGGCACTTATTCGCCCTGTGTCCTGCCCTCCTGCTCCAATACGCCATATCTCTCTCTTCCCCCCATCCCCTCCGTCCCCCGCCATTCTCCTCCCCCCTGCTGCCTCTCTTGCCCCCGTGCTCCTGCCTGAGCTCTACCTTCGCTGGTGCTGCCCGGCTGCTGTTCCGCCCCTCCGCTCCCTCCTCTCTTCCTCCCCTCCTCTTCCACCTTCAACTGCTGCGGCTGCTGCTGGTAGTGGTGGTGGCATTGGAAGCATGGAGTGTGTAGGAGGGTTCGAGCCTATGGCGTCTTCTCTTCTGCTGGATGGGAGGGGAGGAGGAGGGGAAGGAGGGGGGGGAGCAGCAGCGGCGGCGGCAGCAACGGTGTCTTTGCTGTCCTCCAGTTGCCATGCTGCTGTGCTGCACTCAAGTGGGAGTCCGCAGCGGCAGCACAGTCACCAGCCACACCGCAAGCGCCAGCACCAGCACCAGCATCACCAGCAGCAGCAGCAGCAGCAGCAGCAGCAGCAGCAGCAGCAGCAGCAGCAGCAGCAGCAGCAGCAGCAGCAGCAGCAGCATGAGCACGTCAAGGGGTGGGTGGCTCGGGGCGAGCCGGTGCATTGGGACTCTGTAGCCGCTGAAATCCGGCGCCTCTACCACTCGCACCGACTCATTGAAGCGGTAGGGATTTCCCTGGGCCTATCACGCTTCTGTGATTCTTGTTTGCTTGCTCGCTGCTTCTGCTCTCGCTTGCAGTCCCCCAAGCACGCCCCCTGCCACATTCTCATCAACACGCCTGCTCGCCATGCCTTGCCCTTCCTCTGGCTATTTCGTGCAGGAATGTGCATCACTACAGGGTGCAGTGGAGGAATCCTGGCAAGGCATGCAGCAGCTGCAGCAGGCTCTGCAGGAGAGTGAGAGCAGGCGAGCAGAGGCCGAGAGGCGCAGGGACGAAGCAGAGAGAGAAAATGCGGACCTTCGCAGGAGCCTTGCCAATCTGCAGCAGTCCCAGGAGGTCATGTTAGCAGCAGTGTGCCAGGAAGCAGCGTCGGCTGCTGCTGCTGCCGCCTTCTCTGCTGCTGGTGGGGAGGGTTCTGCTGCTTCCGCGTCTGCTGCTGCTGCTGTCCGGTCGCGCATGGCTTCGTTCTCGCGTTTCCCATCGTTTGCTTCTGCAGCAGCAGCGGCAACGGCAGCAGCAGCGGCAGCAGCAGCTGCTGCAGGTGGGTTGCGCTACGCCTTGCCAACAGGTGCTCGGAGATCACAGAGCATTTCCTCTGATGCCAGGTCTGGTGCTACTGGTGGTGCTGCTGCTGCTTCTGCTGATTCTATCGAAGCCAGTAGTCTCTCCAGCCACAATCATGCAGTGGGATTGGGAGAGGCACTTCGCCTTGAAACAGGCAGCAGTGGTGGTGCCACATCCCCTGCACCCACCACTCCGCCCTTCCTCCCCAACCACGCTGCTTCATGGAGCCCCTGCTTTGGATCAAAAGGGGGAGTTCCCACCTGCCCCAGTTGTACCCGCCCTCTCATGGTTGTAGCACCAGGAGAGAACGAGGTAGATGAGGGGGGAATGGGCCAGGAAGGTGGGGGGCGAAGAGGCGGTTTGAGGGGAGAAGGGGTGGAAGGGAGCAGTGCAAGAGCGCGGGAGGACGGGGAGTGGGAGGAGGCGATAGAGGGGTTGCATTACGAGTGCCTGTGGTGTGGCCTGAGTGCCTCTGGCTGCCGCAAGGCGTCTGGAAGCTGGACGGCGGCTGCAGAACTCGATAGCGGGGCGGTGGGAGGGAGCTGCAGGGGGAAGGATTTTGAGCAGCTGGTGCAGCAGCAAAGGCAGCAGGGGCAGCAACCACAGCAGCTCAACAAGGGGCTGGCGTGGTCGGCTGGAGGTGCACATACTACAAGTGGTGAAGCAGCCCAGGGTAAGCTCTATGCTGGTGGTAATGGCGGTAACACCAGCAGTGCCACTACGACAGGCAGTGTGAGCAATGGCCACGGTGTGGTATGCTCCATGCCGCTGCCTGCATTTGTCCGAGCGGATTTTGATGCGCTGAGATGTGGGCCCATCCCCGACTACGTGGGCTCCCTCTCTTCGTCCTCGTCCCACTCTGCGGGTGCTGCTGCTATGTGAAATATCTGAAGCCTGAGCAACTCAAGCCAATGGCTCAAGCCATTGGAGGACTGCAGCTGCCAGCTTCAGGATTTTCCATGTTGGAGGTTGGAACCGATTGGACTAGAGCAGGTGCTTGCTAGTGCAAGCAATACACACGATGTGAAGCAGTACTGTTTTCCGTAGGAGCTCTCCTTCCATGTGCAATTATTTCATGCGGCAGTTGTGATTGATTTCATTGTGTTCTAGTTTTGCATAATGGGAAAGCTTTAGTTTTTGGTTAGGTTGTCTCAAACCAAAGTGTACGCTATAAGCCTTTTCTTCGACCCTTCAAACGGATCCGCTCTCTAGCAGGGTAAATCCCGATCTGTGAATCCTCGAGATTTGCTTGTGAAAGAGATTCTCACGGGCCCAGCCCGCACCGCGGTGCGAACAAGAGGAGCCAGGGGTCGGATTAGACCGTGAATCTGACTGCCTCTCTTGGCTGCCACTCTCTACGCTTCGCCTGATATCCCTGTCGTGAAACCACTAGTGCCAGCATGGAGAGCCGCACTACGATCGACAGCCTTAGTAACGAGCTTCTGAAAAGGATTTTGTGGCACTCACTGCCCGCCTCTCGGGAGGCCTGCTTGGACCGCCTTAGGGACTCGCTGGATCCAGATCTGAAAGCCGTCAACAAATGGCGATCAGCAGTGCGTTACAGCAACGAGTTCGTGACGCCTATCGCCACCCCGCCTCCGTCCGCAGGCGCCGCTTTGTGTCTTTTGTACGCGTCGGTCTGCCGTCGCTGGCGGGCCCTCGCGAAGGACCGCGTGACCACGCTTCTGGTCGAAGAGAACCTCGCCGTGTGCAAGGAAGACCTCGCAGCTGCCTGTTCCTGTTTTCGGAACCTAACGCACTTGCATCTGAGCGACGGCAGCGTGGGTACGCTGGGCGATGGCTTCCTCTCGCACCTCGCCTCTAAATGCTCTCAGCTGACGGCTCTGCATGTGGGATGGCGGTTCCGGGGCAGGGACAATGGTGTCGCCATGCAAGAGCACTTAATAACGCCCAACGGTTTGGACGAGCTCTTCCAGAAGTGCACGGGACTTCAGCAGCTCTCCATCTTCCGTACCCTCAAGGATGGAGATTTACGCGCTTCATTCTTCCAGCTGACGCAGCTGCACACGCTCCTCCTCACGGATGCTGCTGCTTTGGAGAACCCGGATTCCAGAAACCTGGCTTGCCTAACCACCCTGTACATCGGCTTTCCATGGCGGCCTCAGCACCTTGCCGCCCTCGCGCACCTCCCAAGGCTCGCGCGCCTTCTCTTCTGCACTGAGTCCCAGAACAGCCAGCCTTTGTCCTCTCCTAGCGTGGTGCTGCCGCCCTCCCTGCAGTGGCTGGACTTCCTAAAACCCTCTCCGCAGCTCGACTCCATCCTTCCCCCAGGACCCCCCTGCACGCGCCTGCAGGAGCTGCTCCTCTTCAGCTGCAAACGGCTCCACCGCCTTCCGAGCCGCCTGGGAGAGCTGCTGCCATGCCTGCGCAAGCTCACCCTTAGCAGCTGCGACTCCTTGTCGGAGCTACCTGGCGACTTCCACTCGCTCACCCGCCTCGAAAGTCTCATAATCTCGGCACGTAACATTTCCACCCTGCCTCCCCGTTTTGGTCGGCTGCCGGCGCTCAGGGTTCTGTCACTGGAGACCCACTCTCTCACAGCCCTCCCAGACTCCTTCTGCCTCCTCTCCTCTCTGCGGTTGCTCGACCTGATCTGCTGCATCAATATCTCTCAGCTGCCAGCGGATTTCTCCCGCCTCGCTGCTCTCGAGGCGCTTGACATGAGCCTTGCACACCACTTGGTGCTTCCAGAGAGTTTTGGAGAGCTCTCTGGTCTTCAGTATTTACGCTTGTCCGACTATCACCAAGAGTCCCTCCCACACTCGTTCACCCGCCTGTCGTCGCTGACCGATCTTGAGTTCTGTGAATGCATGTTCAGGGATCTTCCTGATGGCGTGCAAGCGCTGCAGAGCTTGCGGGAAGTGCGATTCTTTAACTGCCCTTACCTCGAGGTGCTGCCGGGGTCTCTTGCGGGATTCACCCGCCTTGAATCGCTTTTGTATCGAGCTGATTCTGGAGAGGTGGATATGCCTTTTGAGCTGTCGTTAGTGCCACAGCAGTGGGATAGTCTCGAGAAGCTCAAGGAGCTGGAGCTGTCGGGATGTAGGCTCTTCGCTCAGCTCTCTGAAATGCACCTGCCATCATCACTGGAGGTTCTAAGTCTGGGAGACGGCCATTATGCAACTGCGCTTCCTGACCTCTCCCTGCTGCCGAATCTGACGCATCTGACATTGGAACTGCCTGAGCAGGAACGTCGGGGGGCGGTTAGCGGTTTGACTCGGCTGGAGTATTTATGCCTGCTAATGGACAGTGACGTTGTAGAGGTCCCATTTCCCTTGGGATTCCCACTCCTGAAGAAGCTGACGATCTTTGGAAACGGGCTGAGGCGGCTTCCAGAAGACATAGGCGCAACGCTGCCGCAACTGCAGCACCTGAAGGTTCAGTCCTCTTCGCTGGAGGAGCTGCCTGAAAGCATTGCTGAAATGCAGAATCTTGTGTCGCTGAGGGTTGATGCATCACAGTCTAAAAATTTGGCTGCTGTGCCTGCTGGCATCAGCTCCTTGCCCCGCCTGCGCATGCTGCGCGTGGCTGGAAGCGGGCGAGTGCTGCACGAACAGTTTTGAGCTGCCGTGCATTGGAATCTAGCTGGTAGATTGATTCCAAAAAATCCTCTTAACTTTCCTGAGCATGCTAACTCTTTCTGTCCTTGTGTACATGGTGTCAACATATATATTTGTATATGTTTATAGGCTAGCGAGGAGCATACCATTGAGAGTACAACACTGAGAGCAAAACTACCCTGTATGCCCTATTCTAGTAAATTCGTTACCTTGAGATGGTATCAGAGCTAGGCTAGGTCCTCCTCGCCCACCCGCGCTTCCGCTTTAGCCCTTGTCCTAGCCCTTGTCTTAGCTCTAGTCCTAGCCCTAGTCCTAGCCTGCAGGCCCCGCTCGTCGCCCTACGCTCACTGGCCAGCGCTCGTAGGCCCGCCCTCGTCGCCCCGCGCTCGCTGGCCCGCCCTCGTCACCTCGCGCTGCTGGCCCAGCTCATCGCCCCGCGCTCGTAGGCCCGCCCTCGTCGCCTCGCGCTCGCTGGCCCGTCCTCGTAGCCTTGCGCTCGCTGACCCGCCCTTGTCGCCCCGCGCTCGCTGGCCCGTGCTCGCTGGCCCACGCTCGCCGGCCCTGCGCTCGCTAGACAACCTCCGCTGGCCCCTTGCTCGCTGGCCCACGCCTGCTGGCCCCGTGCTCGCTGACGTGCGCTCGCCGGCTCCGCGCTCGCTGGCCCCGTACGGACCGGCCCCCTAGCTCGCTGGGCCCTCGTTAGCCGGCCTGAGCTCCCATGCCTCGAGCTCCCTGGCCCCTTTCTAGAAGGCCCCTTACTAGCCGGTCCCCTTCCTTGCTGGTCTCCCTTGCGCTGACCCCGGTCCCGCCGTGCCGCCGAGCCGCCGTGACGTCGTGCCGCCTTGCCGCCGTGACATCGTGCCGTTACCTTGGCCTGCAGATCTCCAGGGACAAAGCAACGCACGCCATCACTCTCTCACAGTCACACTTGGTGCGCCAGGTCCTTCAGAGGTTCGGTCTTCAGTTCTCTTCCGCACAACCCACACCTCTGCCAGTAGATCAGAGGCTATCGACTCCAGTCCCTAATGAGTCGGTAGACCCTAATGGTTCATACGCTGAGTAGTTGGGTTGCCTTATGTACCTGATGACTTGCACTCGTCCAGATCTCGCATACCCTCTCACCATCCTGGCTCGCTTTGTGGCGACAGGCTGACACCGACCACAACACTGGTCGGCCGCTAAGAGGGTTTTGCGTTATCTAGCAAGTACATCGGGCATGGGGCTAGTGCTAGGAGGACGCAGGCCAGCGGTCCTTACAGGACACACAGACGCTTCGTGGGCGGACGACGCAGAGACACTCAGGTCCTCCCAGGGCTACTGCTTTAGCCTTGGTGCAAGCCCACCCGCTCGTCGTCTGTTGCACAGTCTAGTTGTGAGGCTGAGATCTATGATGGTGCCATGGCGGCACAGGACCTTTGCTCGCTGACCTGAGTGAGCGGCCTAGCTCACTCTGAGCTTCGTGTCTCTTGCCAGGCACTGCCCCTTGTCTAGCCTAGGGCGTGTGTCAACATACATATTTGTATATGCTTTTAGGCTAGCTAGGAGCATACCATAGAGAGTACAACGCTTAGAGCGAAACTACCCTGTATGCCCTATTCTAGTAAATTCGTTACCTTGAGACACATGTATGAAAAAGACCTCCTGCATTGTGCTTCCTGGCTGGAGCCCTTGCTTTGGATAAAAAGGAATAGTTCCCACCTGGGTTCCTGCTAAGTTTCTGGGCTGTCTGAGAATCAGACGAGGTTGCAAATTTTCGCCTGACCATCAGACGAGCTACTTGGGCTGGTCTGGATTTTCAAACGAATTGTTGAGCATCATCAGAGTTTCCAGACGAGAAAAAAAAAAAAAAAAAAAAAAAAAAAAAAAAAAAAAAAACATGACTATGAACTACAGTACTGGGGTGATGACGCGGCACACGGTAAATTCCGCGGGCGGCAGGTTTGATGCCCAATAAGTCGATGACACACATGGCCGAGTGGCCACATGGGCACGTGTACAATCTCAGAGTAGAAAAGTGACTAGAATGATGAGGTACAAGGGAATATAACATAGGGTGTTGTACTCGATAAAAGTATGTACCTATCTAGCCTATAACATATACAAAAATATGTTGACAAACCCCCTAGGTTAGACGAGGGGAAGTGACTAGTATGAGACACACAGCTCAAGGTGGCACTACTAGTCCAACCACTGAGGCAGGGAAGGGTCTGAAGACTAGTCCGCATGAGTACAAACTAACCAAGAGTAACCCAGGGCGGTACCACTAGCCCAGCCTCTGGGACAAGGGCCACATGGCCAGTCAAGGTAATATAAAAGTAGTACACAATCAGGGTCCTAGAGTGAGAAGCTACAGGAACTAGAACAAGCTGCACACAGTGCCGCTGATGATCTTTAGGCGCAAGCGCATTCGTAAAGATATCAACTGTGTTGGCACCGGAGGCCTGTTCCGCCATGGCACCAGCGTCGATCTCAGCCTCACAGCTAGATTGGGCAACAGACGACGAGCGGGTGGACCTCCACGAGACCGCGCCTGCACCAAGGCTAACGCAGTAGCCCTGAGAGGACCTGGGCGTCTCAGCGTCGACGGCCACGAAGCGTTTGTGTGTCCTGTCAGGACCACTGACCTGCATCCTCCTAGCAATAGCCCCATGCCCGATGTACTTGCTAAATAATGCAAAACCCTCTTAGTTGCCGACCAGTGCTGTGGTCGGTGTCCGCCGGTCGCCACGAAACGAGCCAAGATGGTGAGAGGGTATGCGAGATCTGGACGAGTGCAAGTCATCAGGTACATGAGGCAACCCACCAGCTCTGCGTAAGGACGACTAGGCTCTACAGACTCCTCTGGGACTGGAGCCGAGAGTTTGTGATCTATTGGCAAAGGTGTGGGTTGTGCGGAGGAGAATTGAAGACCGAACCTCTGAGGACCTGGCGCACCAAGTGTGTCTGTGTGAGGGTGATGGTGCGCGCTGCTATGTCCCTGGAGATCTGCAAGCCAAGGTCGAGGCGCATTTCTCCCAGGTCAGTGCAGGTGTGTCTCCTCAGCAGCTCAGTCTTCACCAAGGCCAGTGCGTCTCTGTCTGCTGTAGCAAAGACTAGGTCGTCTACGTAGACAAGGATGTAGAACAGGGTCTGGCCAGCACGAACGAAGAGCAAAGTGTCTGCAGACGACGGGACAAACTGCAGTTCAGCCAACGTAGCATGCAGCGTGTGGTGCCACTCGCGTGACGCCTGCCGCAGGCCGTAAACCGGGCGTCGGAGGAGCCACTGGGTTCCCGGGGAGAAGGTGCCGATGAAGCCTAGTGGGCGACGCAGGTAGACCTTGTTGTGCAGACTGCACTGAAGAAACGTTGTCGAGAAGTCGAGGGAGAGCAGCTCGTAGTCGCGATGTGCTGCTACGTGTAGCAGCGCCCCAAGAGTAGTCATCTTCGTGGTTGAGGCGAAGGTCTGAAAGAAGTCAACACCCTCGTGCTGACTGAAGCCTCGAGCAACGTAGCACGCCTTCAACACCAGCGGCTCTCCAGGGGGCCGCTTCACCATTGACTACGTTCACCCCGGGCGGGGGAACTGCGACGTAGGTGCTAGTGGATCTTCAAGATGCCATCTCTGCGTATATGGCAGCTATCCAATGAGAGGCCCAGGGTCCCGAGATGGCCTCATCGTAGGTGCGAGGGGTCGGGATGGGTCACCCTCAGGGACTAGCAGCATGGAGCAGAGATGAGGCGCGGCCTCGGACAGGAAAGCGAGCTCGTAATGCCGCTCCTCCAGGACGTCATTGCCAAGGGCAGAAACACCCCCAACGGACGGAGGACGGGCAGGGTCAGAGACCAGAGCGGTGGCGTAGTCAAGGCGGCGAGTAGAGGCGAAGTATGCGGCGGCAGCGACAAGCGCGGAAGGACTCGAGACAGGAACAGACGGGTCGGTAACGAGAGGCAAGGACCCGAGAAACACGAGGACGAGCAACACGAATGTAGTCAGACAGAGGAGGCGGAGCGACGACAAGCGACGACGGAGGAGGCGACGGGAGGAGGGGAGGACGAGACGCGTGGGAACGGAGCAACATAGGGTGGGAGCGCGGAACAGGGGAGACAGGACGTGCACGGGAGGGGCGACGAGACCAGACGTGAGACGGAAGCGTCGGGTCAGGATACCGAAGAGGAGACATAGGAGGAGAATGAGGGGGGAAACGAGCTGGAGACGAGCCCGGCGGAGGAAAGACAGGGCCGTAGACAGGCAGGGGAGGCGGCGACGGGGAAGGCGCAGGTAGGTGGTCAGGGGAGGGAGGACCGAGTAGGCGAAGGGCTGACACCGGCTACGACTGCGGCTGCTGCTGCTGCTGCTCCACGCCGACACCGGAACCTCCAGCTGCACCACGGCTGCCTCCGGGAACCTCCACTCTAGCACTCCCAGAACGAGAACCCTCTCCAGCACCGATGCCACCCCTGAGACCGTCGGGACGAGCCACGACAGCAACCCGCGGACTAGTACCACTAGAAACAACACCCCCAGAACAAGGACCCGCTCCAGCACTGGCACCACCCTAAGAGCCCATGGACGGCTGCTGCTACTGCGGCGACGGCGACGGCTGCGGCTGTTGTGGTGATGGCAAAGACGGTGGAGGAGGAGACATTGGGGCAGAAACAGGCAGCCAGCACTGCGCTGCGGGGCCACCAGAGTCAGTCGCCTCCTCGACCGGGACAACCGAGGGGAGGGGAGTGACGTGAGACACACCAGACGGGGCAGGACGGGGAGTAAGAGGAGCATGGGCTACCAGGGGAGTGGGAACCAGAAACAGTGGCGGGGAGACTGGGAGACCTCGGCGGGGAAAGCGACGGTAAAAGGCGACTGACTATTCGAAAGTGACGTCACGCGAGTGAAGGAAACGGTGAGACGGTGAGTGGTAAAAGTGCCTGTCAGACGAGTCAAGGGGGAAACCATGGAAGACACAGGGGATAGTGCGGGCAGTGAGCTTGTCCGTGCGAGAGGTACGAACGTGAGCGAGGCATCCCCAGATGTGGAACGCAGATGCATCACCAGGAGAACCAGTCCAGAGGAGGGTCAGTGAAACCTGCAGCTGCGGAGAGAGGGGCCACAGAATGGCTACCTTCAGCTGGTGAGCGGCGTAGTGAACAGCGAACGGCTACAGAAGATATGGTGCATCTGTATGGATCATGGAGGTATGAGCCACCTCTATGACCAAGCCGATGCATCGCTCAGCGATCCCATTCTGCTGTGGGGAGTCCGACAGGGTGTAAGATTGGGTGATGCCCTCCGCACGACACAACTGGCTAAGCCGACCAAGGGGGAAATCGCCGCCACGGTCGGTGTGAAGACGCAATACAGGGAGGCCGCGGTGGTCTCGCGCAACTACGACCTACGGGATAAGATTGTCAGGCACGTCGGCCTTGCGCTCCAGGGAAAACACCGTGGTGTAGCGCTTGTAGTCGTCGACAAGCACTAGAAAGTAGCGCTCTCGCTGTGGCCTAGGGACGGGGGCTGGGCCCTAGACGTCCAGGTGCCGGGTCTGTTGTGGCGCAGTGGTAGGGGGAAGCGAGGAGGATTGAGGAGCACGGTGCAGCCAGCCCTCGACGCAGGGCGTGCCTCGGCTGGGCCCTGCGTCGAGGGCTGGCTGCACCATGCTCCTCAATCCTGTATGGAGCAGTGCTCCCTTCCTACCCTACCCTCCGGCGGTGCAGGCGAAGGAGGGAGGGTAGGGAGCGACGCAGGGAGACGTAAGACAAGACCGTGCTGGGACATGGGACACAGACGTGAGAGTGTAGGGTGACCTAGGCGGTGGTGCCACAGAAGCGACGGGTGAGTGAGCGACCGACACGAGCAAGCCGCAGCGACCTGGGTAGATGCAGGCACTTGGGGGGACGCTCTCACCGAAAGGGACACGGTGTCAAGCGTAAACAGGCCAGACACCGGGCAAGCGAGCGTGGGCCAGCAAGCACGGGGCTAGCGAGCACGGGGCGACTAGCGGGGGCCGACGAGCGCGGGCCAGCGAGCGGGGGCCTAGGAGCGCGGGTCGACGAGCGGGGGCCTACGAGCGTGGGGCGACGAGCGGGGTCTACGAGCTCGGGGCGACGAGCACGGGCCGACGAGCCTGGGCCAGCGAGCGTGGGCCAGCGAGCACGAGGCGACGAGCACGGGCCAACGAGCGCGGGGCGACAAGCAGGGCCTACGAGCGCGGGGCGACGAGCCGGGCCTACAGGCTAGGGCTAAAGCTAGGAATAGTTCTAAGACTAGGGCTAGGTCTAGGGCTAAGGCGGAAGCGCGGGTGGGCGACGAGGACCTAGCCTAGCGTGATACCAACTAAAAGGTAGTGAAGTAGATTAGAATGGGTAGTACAGGGTATTTTTGTGCTAGGTGTTGTACTCTCTATGGCATGCACCTATCTAGCCCATAACAATATATGCATATATGAATATATTGACGCAACCCGCAGAAAGCGGCGAAGTGCAGTGTGAATTTCGTTAAACTAGAAACCCACGGCGAAAGTTCGCAACCCCTGCGACAGCACACAATATTTCAGGCAAATTATGAGGTGCTGGTTTGGGCGAAACTGCATTTGCAAGTGACACACATGCACATGGCATCGCTCGCGACTTTCGCGATGCTGGGCACGTGTGCCTAAGTCTGACGCGGGAATTGAATGTCTTAGCAACGGTTCGGACACAATGACGAGTCTGAGACAGGGTTAGTCTAACGCGAGGACGTAGGAATCTGCTCTGAGTCCTTCGCCAAAATCGCGCAGGTACATTGTACGCAGTGAAGTTCGATCCAAAACAACGATCTGATACTACAAAAATGTAGGCGTCACTGGTCAGGCTTAAAAAATATTTGGCCTGAAAAAACATGCCGCGCCCAAAACCCTGAGCAACAGGATTCTCACATGGGCGACCCTGAGCAATCAGCCTACTAAAAACCAATATGAGGCCATGCTTCCAGCTGAAATTGTGAGTCCGATGAGAGGCAAGTCTGGGCCCCATAGGAGCACGCTCTCAGGCGGAAATATACGCGCTTTCTGTAAATTCAGACGACTGCCTACACCAAGTCTGAGAATTCAGACGGATTTATACTGTACGTGGGCTCCCTCTCTTCGTCCTCATCCCACTCTGTGGGTGCTGCTGCTATGTGAAATATCTGAAGCTTGAGCAACTCAAGCCCATGGCACAAGCCACTGGAGGACTGCTGCTGCCAGCTTCAGGATTTTCCATGTTGGAGGTTGGAACAAATTGGACTAGAGCCGGTGCTTGCTGGTGCAAGCAATGCACACGATGTGAAGCAGTACTGTTTTCCGTAGGAGCTCTCCTTCCATGTGCAATCATTTCATGCGGCAGGTGTGATTGATTTCATTGTGGTCAAGTTGTGTATAATGAGAAAGCACTAGTGTTTGGTTGCCTCAAACCTAACAATTCAGTACGTTGTAGTGGCAGAAACAATTGTCCGTATGTTTTGCATTATTTGGGTTTTTTTTTTTTTTTTTTTTTTTTTTAAATCTTTAAGACCACTCTATATTAAGCCTTAATATTTAATAGTGGTACAATTTGGGAGTGACACATAGTGCATGTGTTAACAACACACACATCCAGAATAGTACATTGGATCTAACTGATATCCCAGAAGATAGACAAAGGGTACATCTGGACAAATAGTTCCAAGCAGAGAGAGCAAATTACAAAACTGCGTTTCTGGTACATAGCCCACCAACCTTGGGCCTTGATCAGCACTTGCACCCTCCTAGGCATGTTACCTACGAGGTTCGTACAAACCTCGGCAGGGGACTTCTTACACTCTTCCTGGACCCACCATTTCGCATAAGGGGGTGGGCACCAGGAAAATCGCGAAAAAGTTGGGCGTAGGCAAGAGTATTGTGGACGATTTTGGATTGAATTGTATCTCTAAGACTAGTCATGCTGAGGTGTGGCAAAAAATGCAATTAGCCGGTCGGTCCCATCTTAGCACTGATCGTTTTTTTCGTACCATTGTAGGGAAAATTGACGAATAGAGCGGCCAAATCTAACGTAGACACCGCGAAACTGAGGGCAACGTTGCACGGATGACTGTGCACCCTTGCACCATTAAATACACACTAGGGTCCGCGGGTCTAGTCACGGTGCAGCAGTCGTAGAAGCCATGACTACTCACGAAATATACCAGGTTTCGGCTGCAATTCCTGGAGTCGCATGCTGGGTGGACAATTAGTGTTCGAAAGAATGTAATCTGGTTACATGAGACCAACATCAACTGCTTCAGCTCCGAAGGCCATGCGTTTGCCTGGATTTGTGAAGGCACAACCCTGCAGCACCACCAAATCAAACAGATGGTAAACCATGGGGGATAAGGATCGGTAATAGTGTGGGGTCTCAAAACTGAATGAATGATTAGAGAGAGAGAGTACAGGGAATATATCTAAGTGTTGTACCCTCTAAGAGATGACCCTATACAGTCTATGCAAAGTATACGAGATACACATGTTTGACACACCCCCTAGACTGCATAGGGGCAGGTCCTGAACAAGCAGCTCAGGGCGGCACTACTAGTCCAGCCACTGAGACAAGGGTCTAAAGACCAGTCAGAAGGAGTACAGGCAAGGCAAGAACAAGACCAGGGCGGCACTACTAGTCCAACCACTGGTAGAGGACACAAGTCCAGTCTGAGACATACATATCGATATATAGGACAGTACAAGGTCAAGGTCCTAGCAAGTGAGAGGCTACAGGAACTAGACCGAGCTGTACACAGTGCCGCCGATGATCTTTAGGCGCAAGCGCTTTCGTAAAGATATCCGCTGTGTTGGCACCTGAGGCCAGGTGTACTACGCGAGCCTGGCGGCGCTGCTGTAGCTCGCGCAGGAGGAAGTACCGTAGCTGAATATGCTTCGCTCTGCCCTCGAGTCGAGGCTCCTGACACAGGAGGATCATGGCCCTGTTGTCAACGTATAGGACTGGGGCAGAGCTAGGCCGCTCACCTAAGTCAGTGAGCAAGAAAGTCAGCCAGCGGAGCTCCTGTGCCGCCATGGCACCAGCGTAGATCTCAGCCTCACAGCTGGACTGGGCAACAGACGAGGAGCGGGTAGCTCTCCACGAGACAGCACCTGAACCAAGGCTGAAGCAGTAGCCCTGCGAAGACCTGAGTGTCTCTTCGTCGTCCGCCCACGAAGCGTCGGTGTGTCCAGTAAGGACCACTGGCCTGCGTCCTCCTAGCACTAACCCATGCCCAATGTACTCGCAAGATAACGCAAAACCCTCTTAGCGGTAGACCAGTGCTGCGGTCGGTGTCTGCCAGTGGCCACAAAGCGAGCCAGGATGCTGAGAGGGTATGCGAGATCAGGGCGAGTGCAAGTCATCAGGTACATGAGGCAACCCACCAGCTCTGCGTAAGGACCACTGGGCTCTACTGACTCCTCAGGAACTGGAGCGGAGAGTCTGTGGGCTAGAGGCAGAGGGGTGGGCTGTGCAGAGGAGAACTGAAGGCCGAACCTCTGAAGGACCTGGCGCACCAAGTGTCACTGAGTCAAGCTGATGGTGCGCGCTGCTCTGTCCCTGGAGATCTGCAGGCCAAGGTAACGGCACAGTTCTCCAAGGTCAGTGCACGTGTGTCTCTTCAGCAGCTCTGCCTTCACGGAGGCCAGTGCGTCTTGAACATATCGCGCCTTGAACACAGGCGGCTCTCCAGGAGGGCGCTTCACCTTGAAGAGCCAGCGGCCATCGACTACGTTCACCCCAGGTGGGGGAACAGCGTCGACGAAGGTGTCGGTGGATCTCCAAGATGCCATCTCCTGCTCCATGGCAGCTATCCACTGGGAGGCCCAGGGTCCCGAGGTCGCCTCAGCGTAAGTGCGAGGGGTCGGGATGTCGAAAGCGTCTGGGTCACCCTCAGAGACTAGCAGCATGGAACAGAGATGGGGAGCAGCCTCGGACAGGAAAGCAAGCTCGAACTGGTGGTCCTCCAGGACGTCACTGCCCAGGGAAGGAGCACCCCTGACAGACGGAGGACAGGCAGGGTCAGAGACCAGAGCGGTGGCGTAGTCAAGGCGGCGGGTAGAGGCAAAGTCAGCGACCGCAGCGAAAGGCACGAGACTGGAACAGACAGGTCGGTAACGAGAGAGGCAAGGACCCGAGGAACGAGAGGACGGGCGGCACGAAAGTAGTCAGACAGAGGGGGGGGAGCAACGACAAGGGAGGACGGAGGAGGGGACGGGAGAAGGGGAGGACGAGACGTGTGGCAACGAAGTAATATAGGGTGAGAGCGAGTGACAGGGGAGACAGGACGAGCACGGGAGGGACGACGAGACCAGACGTGAGCCGGAGGAGTCCGGTCAGGAGACAGAGGAGGGGACACAAGGGGAGAGCGAGGGGGAAGACGAGCCGGGGACGAGTCCGGCGGAGGGAATACAGGGCCGTAAACGGAAAGAGGAGGAGACGGGAGGAGAGGAACAGATACAGGGTCAGGGGACGGAAGGCCGAGCAGGCGAAGGGCAGACACCGGCGGGGACTGCGGCCGCGGCGGCACAACGCTGACACCGGGACCGCAAGCTGCTCCTCGGGTACCACCGGAAGACTCCACTCCAGCACCCCCAGAAGGAACACTCCCAGGGCCCGACACCCCTCGGGCACCGGCACCACCCCCAGGGCCACCGGGGCTAGGACCCACTCCAACGCCAGCACCCCCAGAGGCAACGAGCTGCTGCTGCGACGGCGGCGGCAGCTGCGGGGACGACGGCGGTGACAGCAGAGGCGACGGCGGCTGCAGAGGCGGTGGAGGAGGGGACGCCTGGGGAGGGGCAGACGGTGAGGACGGGACCACCAAAGTCAGAAGACCCCTCAACCGGGACAACCGACGGGAGAGGAGTGACATGGGACACACCAGAGGGGGCAGGACGGGGAGGGGGAGGGGGGGGCGCAGGGACCACCGGGGAAGGAGTGACCAGGAACAGGGGGGGGGTAACCGGGGGACCGCGGTGGGGGAAGCGACGGTAACCCACTAGCTTTGCGTACGGACCACTAGGCTCTACTGACCTCTTAGGGACTGGAGCTAAGAGCATGTGATCTACTGGCAAAGGTGTGGGCTATGCAGAGGAGAACTGAAGACCTAACATCTGAATGACCTAGCGCAACAAGTGTGATTGTGTGAGAGTGATGGTGCACACTGTTCTGTCCCTGGAGATCTGCAGGCCAAGGTAGCACCGCAGCTCTCCTCGGTCAGTGCAGGTGGGTCTCCTCAGCAGCTCGGCCTTCACAGAGGCTAGTGCGTCCCTGTCTACGGTAGCAAAGACCAGGTTGTCTAAGTAGACAAGGATGTAGTACAGGGTCTGGCCTGAACAAATGAAGAGTGAAGGGTCTGCAAAGGACGGGAATGACTACAGGTCAGCTAACATAGAATGCAGTTTGTCTTGCCACTCGCAGAGCACCTGCCATAGGCCGTAGACTGGGCGCCGGAGGAGCCAATGGGTCCCCGAGGCGAAGGTGCCGGTGAAGCCTGCTGGGCGATGCAGGTAGATCTGCTCGTGCAGACTGCCCTGAAGAAACGTTGTCGAGAAGTCGAGAGAGTGCAGCTTGTAGTCACGTTGTCTGCTACATGTAGCAGCGCCCGAAGAGTAGTCATCTTTGGGGTCGGGGCGAAGTTCTGAAAGAAGTCAACCCCCTCGTGCTGACTGAAGCCTCTAGCAACATAGCGCGCCTTGAACACCGGCGACTCTCGAGGAGGGCGCTTCACCTTGAAGAGCCACCAGCCATCGACTGCGTTCACCCTAGGAGGGGGAACTGCGTCGACGTAGGTGCCGGTGGATCTCCAACATGCCATCTCCGCGTCCATGGTAGCTATCCACGGAGAGTCCCAGGGTCTTGAGGTGGCCTCAGTGTAAGTGCGAGGGGTCAGGATGTCAAAGGCGTCTAGGTCACCCTCAGGGACTAGCAGCATGGAGCAGAGATGAGACGCGACCTCGGACAGGAAAGCGAACTCGTACTGCCGGCCCTCCAGGACGTCATCGCCAAGGGGAGAAGCACCCCCGATGGAAAGAGAGCGGGCAGGGTCAGTGACCAGAGTGGTGGCGTAGTCAAGGCGGCGGGTAGAGGCAAATTCAGTGATGGCAGCGACAAGAGCGTCAAGACTGGAGACAGGAACGGACAGTTCGTTAATAAGGGAAGCAATCACACAAGGAACGAGAGGACTAGTGGCAGGAAGGTAGTCAGACAGGGGAGGCGGAGTGACAACAAGCGACGATGGAGGAGGCGATGGGAGAAGGCGAGGACGTGGCACTTGGGAACGGAGCAACGAAGGGTGAGAGCGCTGGACAGGAGAGACAGGACGAGCACGAGAGGGACGGCAAGGTGAGGGAGACGTCATGTCAGGAGACACAGGAGGAGACATAGGAGGAGAACGCGGGGAAGAACGAGCCGGAGACGAGTCCAGTATGAGGAAGCAGAGGACCGCAGACAGTCGGGAGAGGCGCAGGCGGGCGATCAAGGGAGGGAAAACCGAGGAACGGAAGGGCAGACACCGGCGGCGACTGCTGTGGCTGCTTCACACCGACACCAAAACCTCCAGCTGCACGACGGCTACCTCCGGAACGCTCCATGTAAGCAGTCCCAGAACGAGAACCCTCTCCAGCACCGATGCCACCCCCTAGACTGCCGGGACAAGCCACGATAGTAACCCCAGGACTAGCACCCCCGAAACCAGCACCCCCACACGAGAACCCCCTACAGCACCCTCATCAACGCCCCCACCCCCCGAGCTCGCGGACCCCTGCGGCGGCTGCGGCGGCGACGGTGGCTGCGGCGGCGGCGGCAGAGAAGGAGGAGGAGAAAATAGGGCAGAGACAGATGGCGAAAGCAAAGCCGCGGGGCCCCTTGAGTCAGCCAACTTCTCCACCAGAAAAACTGACGGGAGGGGAGTGACGTGAGACACACCAGACGGGGCAGGACGGGGAGGAAGGAGCAAGGGCTACCGAGGGAGTGGGGACCAGGAACAGGGGCGGGGCAACAGGGAGACCTCGGTGGGGAAAGCAGGTGTAGAAGGAGACAGACTCGTCAAAAGTGTCGTCACGAGAGTGAAAGAAACGATGAGACGGCGGGTGGTAGAAGTGCCAGTCAGACGCGTCGAGAGGGGAACCAAGGAAGACACAAGGGACGGTGCAGGCAGTGAGCTTGTCCGTGCCGGAGGCATGAATGTGAGCAAGGCAGCCCCATACGTGGAAAACATACGCGTCATTAGGGAACCCAGCCCAGAGAAGGGTCAGCGAAACCTGCGGCCGCTGGGAGTGCGACCACAGGTTAAGCTGGTGAGTGGCGTAGCGAACAACGAACGGCCACAGAAGATGTGGTGCAGCGGCATGGATCATGGAGGTACAAGCAACCTCCATGACCAAACCGATGCGTCGTGCAGCGACCCCATTCTGCTTCGGGGAGTCCGGCTGGGTGTACGATTGGGTGATGCCCTCCGCAGGACAGAACTGGCCAAGCTGACCGGAGGCGAACTCGCCGCTACGGTCAGAGTGGAGACGCAGCACAGGGAGGCCGCGGTGGACTTGCGCAGCTACGACCCATGGGATAAGAACGACAGGTACGCCGGCCTTCCGCTCCAAGGGAAACACCGAGGTGTAACGCATGTAGTCGTCGACAAGCACTAGAAAGTAGCGCTCTCGACGCGGCCCAGGGACAGGGGCTGGGCCCCAGGTGCAGGGTCTGGAGTGGCGTTGTGGTAGGAGGGAGCGAGGAGGAGTGAGGAGCACGTTGCAGCCGACCCTTGACGCAAGGCTTGCACGGGGGCGCAGGCGAGGGAGGGAGGGCAAGGAGTGACGCAGGGAGACCGAATTCAAGACCGTCATGGGACAGGTGATGCACACGCGGGAGCATGGGGTGACCTAGACGGTGGTGCCACAACATCGACGGGTGGGTGAGCGACCGACACGAGGAAGCTGCAACAACCTGGGAGGTCTCATCGACTTGAGGGGACGTTCCCACCGGGGTGGACGCGGTGTCTAGCATAAACAAGCCAGAAACAAGGTCATGGGGGAACGTGGTGAGAGGGGCACCAGTGGCAGCCTCGGTACAGACTACAAACTGCTCGTGTCCATGGAACGTAGTGGTGACGCCGAATTCCTGAAGACAACCGACACCAAGTAGGTTCTAGGAGAACGAGGGGATGTGCAAGCCTGTAAGAGAGCCCGAGGGAACCGCCGGACAGGGAAGGGTAGTGGAGCTACGGGCAACTACTGGACATGAGGAGGGGTCAGCAAGCGCAACAGCGGCAGGGGTAGCAAGCGGCTTGAGCGAAGTGTGGTCGTAAAAGAAGCAGGCGGACACACCAGAGTCGAGTGTGAACAAAAGCGCGGCGGTAGCGGCCGCAGGCGAAGGAACTAGTGTGGAGCCAGGGCTAAGCAAGGCATGTGGTCCAACGCCTGACGCAGCACGGGAAACTAGGCTACACTCAGTGGACGCACCTACATTAGGCAACACACGGTAGTAGGGTCCAATCACACTAGAGTTATCAACATACATGACATACATAGCTCTCCTAATCTGATCCATGTCAAGCTCAAAGACAGGCACACGGTGGCGCACCAGGGCGTACCAGTCCGGAGGGTCCAACGTGGGACCAAAGCGGAGACAGAAGAGGTTGTTGAGGCGGCGGTCTTATCGGGCGGAGGTGTGACTGGGACGGTCGCAGACGGTGCCACGGCAGGGGCCAGAATGAAGCTGGTACTGGCAGATGACCACACTAGAGCTGCCACCCGACACCGAGCTGTGCGCCACTGCGACCACCACCACCAGCGCCACTAGGCCACCATGGCGGCGGGGGGTCCCTACGACGACTGCTGCTGCTGCTGCGACTGAAAGCCGAGGCTGCTGCGGAGGCGGCTGCTACTGTGGCTGCTATTGGTGCTTAGGCTACTCCGGAGCACTAGTACCGGTCTCCTCGTCTGAACCACCGTCCTCGCCCCACCTCCACCACCCCCACCACCCTTCCCCTCGCCACGCCCCCCCTTGGGGCGACAGCCCTTACCCGGACGCTGCTGCATTGAGACCGCAGCGGCGGTCTCAGTAGCAGGGGCTGTCTCAACAACAGCGGCAGAAATGTCAGAGTAAGTGCACTGGGAGGGAGCACAGCCCTGGAAGATAGGGACCGGCACAGTACCGTTAGTCTGAGCTATAATGCGCCGACGGGTGTCTATCGCGGACAGGGCGGTGACAAAGGCAGTGAGGGTGAGGCCACTTGGGTGCAAACTAACGAAGTGGTCGCGGGCAGTGGCTAGGTGGTCAGGCAGGCGCGTGGCAATCAGGTAAAGGGTGGCGCAGAGCGGCGAGGGTGGAATAGCCCGCGAGCGGGAAGGCAATGAGCTTTGCCTCTGTGCTAGCTGCGTGGTAGCTAGTCTCCAGTGCACGGAGGTGAGTGGCAAGGTCGGCGACAGTGGGGAAGGACGTAAGGTCAGAGAACAGCATGGGGAGGATCAGGTGGCCGGCAAAGGCTGAGGCGAGGGTTGAATAGTGCGCAATGACGACATCTAAGTACTCCTTGGCGTTTGTGACAGCGGTAAAGCAAGAACGCTCAGACAGGGGGAGGGCGTGACTCATGGCAAGCTGAGCAACGGGGCCGCGCGAATCCCAGACAGCGCTGGCGAGCTCGGCAGCGATAAAAGCCTCACGCTCAGCAGACGTCAGGGAGGGCAGCAGGCGGGGCGGGGCGAGGGAGCTTACCGTCAACATGGACTGCAAGGGAGTGACCGTCGTGGCTCTGCCTGATCCGCTGGCGGCGAAGGTCGACGAGCCATGCCTCAAACTCAACAGCCCGGCCCTCCGCGTCCAGGCGGAGTAGTGAGTCCGCCATCACCACGGCTGCAGCAGGTGACTGCCGCTGACAAAGGGAGGAGGGCAAACGGAGGAGGGCAGTGGACATCGGCGGAGTGCGGTGGGGAGCGGTGGGGCATGGTGGAGTGCAGTGGAGTGAAGTGGGAAGCAGTGGAGTGCGGTGGAGAGCGGTGAAGTGCGGTAGAGACTGCGAGCAAGAGCGCCGGCCCAGAGGAGAAGCCAAGGCTGGCTGGCCCCTACGGACGTCCGGCGGCGAGGGCCGGCTACAGGCGGGCCAGCAACGGCGGGCGGGCTGGCGGCAACGGGCGGCCAGTAGTAGCAGGCGGCTGACGGCAGCGGGCGGCCAGCGACGACGGGCAGCGGCTGGTGGCAGCGGGCGGCCAGCGGCGACGGACAGCAGCTGGCAGCAGCGGGCAGCCAGTGGGGACGAGCGGCTGGCGGCGACAGGCGGCCATGTCAACTTATACATATTATCTATGTAGAAGTTATAGGCTAGACTGAGGTATGCTTCTAGTGAGCACAACCAACTAGTATTTGTTCTAGGTTTCCACTTCTAGTAATCATTCGTTCTCACTTTGACATGGTATCACGCGTAGGTTAGCATCCCCCACCTACCGCTTCCGCCCGTACCCTACCTGGGCCACGTCGCGCCACCCTAGCCCCGTCGCGCCACCCTAGCCCTGTCGCGCCCCTCCTGGGCCCCGTCGCGCCTCCTAGCCCCGTCGCGCCCCTCCTGGGCCCCGTCGCGCCACCCTAGCCCCGTCGCGCCCTGCCTAGCCTCGTCGCGCCCGCTCGGCCTCGTCGCGCCCTGCCTGGCCCCGTCGCGCCCGCCTGGCTCCGTCGCGCCCTGCCTGGCCCCGTCGCGCCCTGCCGGCCCCGTCGCGCCCTGCCTGGCTTCGTCGCGCCCGCCTGGCCCCGTCGCGCCCTGCCTAGC
Organism: Closterium sp. NIES-67; assembly: GCA_027943415.1. Taxonomy (NCBI): domain Eukaryota; kingdom Viridiplantae; phylum Streptophyta; class Zygnematophyceae; order Desmidiales; family Closteriaceae; genus Closterium; species Closterium sp. NIES-67. The sequence continues at coordinate 118,460 of BQMB01000627.1, read as the reverse complement.
CCCGTCGCGCCCTGCCTGGCCCCGTCGCGCCTGCCTGGCCCCGCCGCGCCTCCCTGGCCCTGACGCGCCTGCCTGGCCCCGTCGCGCCCTGACTGGCTCCGTCGCGCCCGCCTGGCCCCGTTGCGCCCTGCTTGTCCCCGTCGCGCCCTGCCTGGCTCCGTCGCGCCCTGCCTGGCCCCGTCGCGCCCGCTCGGCCCCGTCGCGCCCTGCCTGGCTCCATCGCGCCCGCCTGGCCCCGTCGCGCCCTGCCTAGCCCCGTCGCGCCCTGCTTGGACCCGTCGTGCCTGCCTGGCCCCGCTGCACCTGCCTGGCCCTGACGCGCCTGCCTGGCCCCGTCGCGCCCTGCCTGGCCCCGTCGCGCCTGCCTGGCCCCGCCGCACCTGCCTGGCCCCGCCGCGCCTGCGTGGCCCCGCAGCGCCTCCCTGGCCCTGCTGCGCCTGCCTGGCCCCCGCCGCGCCTCCCTGGCCCCGCCGCGTCTGCCTGGCCCCGCCGCGCCTCCCTGGCCCCGCCGCGCCTGCCTGGCCCCGCCGCGCCTGCCTGGCCCTGCCGCGCCTGCCTGGCCCCGCCGCGCCTGCCTGGCCCCTCCCGCGCCTGCCTGGCCCCGCCGCGCCTGCCTGGCCCCGCCAGCACCTGCCTAGCCCCACCGCACCTGCCTGGCCCCTTTGCCCCGGCTCGTCCTGCCGTGCCGCCTCGGGCTCCGTCTCCTCTGCTCGCCCGTGCTGAGGCCCTTCGCGGCCGCCGTGCTGGAGGGGGCTGTCGCTGTGTTCCTGCGTCGCTGTGTTCCTGTGGAGCTGTGCCGCTGACCCTGCACGATGGCGGACTTCGTGCTCCGACTGGACGCCGAGGGCCATGCGGTTGACTTCGCCGCCTAGCTCTCCGATCTCCGCCGCCACCTTACAGGTCAGCGCCAGGATGGCCACTCTTTGGTTGTCCATGTCGACGGCTTGCTCCCCCGCCCCCCCGCACCTGCTCCCCTCCCTGCTGATCCCTCCTCTGATGACAGTGAGACCTTCTCTACTGCTGCGCTTGCCCGTGCGGTCTGGGACTCCCGCGATGCAGTCGCTCAGGTTGCCATTAGCCACGCCCTCCCTGTCTCTGAGCGCTCGCGTTTTGCTACTATTGAGACGGCCAAAGCTTACTTAGACGCTGTTATTGCCCGCTATTCCACACCCGCGTCTGCTTCTGCTGGTCGCCTGCTCTTCCCTATGCTTTTCCCAGACCTTGCAGCTTTCCCTACCGTCGCAGACTTTGCCACTCACCTGCGTGCCCTAGAGACCCGCTATCGCACTGCCAGCACTGCCGCCCAGCTCACTGCGCTCCCCCCCCTTTCTGCATGACGCTCTATTTTATCGCCATGCGCCTGCCAGACCGCCTCGCTAGTGCTCGCGATCACTTTCTTAGCCAGCACCCGGGTGACCTCACTCTCACTGCCTTTGTCGACACCCTCACCAAGATCGAAACTCGCCAGCGCACTATCGCTCAGTCGAGCGGTGCGCCGGCAGTTTCTATCTTTCACGGTTGTGCCCCCTCCCAGTGTGTGTTCACTGACGTTTCGGCTGCGGTCGCCTCGGCGGCCCCTCTCACCGAGACGGCTGGTGCGGTCCACCCGCAGCAGCGCTCGCGCCGCGGTGGCCGTGGTCGCCAGGGGGGTAGGGGTGGTGGTGGCAGTAGTGGTGGTGACGGTAGTCCGCCTGCGGGGACTACCACTGGTGGGCAGGAGCAGCAGCCCCAGCCGCAGCAGGAGCAGCCCCAGCCGCAGCCGCCGCCCCAGCAGCAGTCACCGTCCCAGCAGCAGTCGCCGCAGCAGTGGGCCCGTCTCCCGCCTGGTTGGCCCGGCACCTCTGGAGGTAGTGGCCGTGGTGGCGGCCCGCGCAGCTTGGCGTCTACCGGCGGCTCCGGTGCTGTCACCTGCCAGTACCAGCTTCAGACCGGGCCTCTTCGCGGCACTCTGTGCCGCCGCCCGCACCCGACCGCCCGCTGTTTCTGCCGCCTCGACGATCTCTTTCGTCGTCGCTTTGGCCCGGCCCCGGACCTCCCCGACTGGCACAGCCTGCTCCGCCAGGGCGTGCCGATCTTTGAGTTAGGCATGGATCAGCTAGGTGCTGCTTTGCATGCTTTGTATTCTGACGCTTCTAGATTTGCTGGATCTTATTACCCTGTGTACTCTAGTTTAGGTGTTTCACCCTTGTGTAGCTTAGCTTCCCCTGCTGCGACAGGCGTAGGACTGCCTAGGTTGCCTAGTCTAGTCGCTGCACCGGCTCCGTCCCCGGCCTCCGCCACTGCGTCGCTGTCCTTCACTCTCGACTCCGGTGCTTCTGCCTGCTTCTTCCGCGACCGTTCCACGCTCACGCCGCTTGCTGCACCTGCTGTTGTCTCTCTCGCTGACCCCTCTGCGGGTCCGGTCGTCGCGCGCAGTTCTACGTCCCTTCCCTGTCCGGCAGTTCCCTCGGGCTCCCTTACAGGCCTCCACGTTCCCTCGTTCTCCAGGAACCTGGTTGGTGTCGGCTGTCTCCAGGACCTCGGCGTCACCACCACGTTCCCCGGGCACGAGCGGTTCGCTGTCTGTTCTGAGGCTGTCTCAGGTTCCCCCCTTGCGACGTTCCCCCGGGACCCGGTGTCCGGTCTGTTTACCCTAGACACCGCTTCCCCCCCGGTTGGTGCGTCCTCCCAGGTCGTTGCAGCTTGCGCGTGTCGGTCCCTCACTCACCCCTCCCTTCTCTGGCACCACCGCTTAGGTCACCCTGCTCTCCCACGTCTGCGTCACATGTCCCAGCACGGTCTTGTCTTAGGTCTCCCCGCGTCGCTCCCTGCCCTTCCTCCCTCGACTGCGCCACCGTGCACGCCTTGCGTCGATGGTCGGCTCCGCCGTGCTCCTCACTCCTCCTCGCTGCGTCCTGCTACCGCCCCCCTTCAGACCCTGCACCTGGACGTTTGGGGCCCTGCCCCCGTCCCCGGACCGCGCGGTGAGCGCTACTTCCTTGTGCTCGTCGACGACTACACGCGCTACACCACGGTGTTTCCCCTGGAGCGGAAGGCCGACGTGCCCGACGTTCTTCTCCCGTGGGTTGTGGCTGCGCGTCTCCACTGCGGTCTCCCCGTGTTGTGTCTCCACTCCGACCGTGGCGGCGAGTTCGCCTCTGGTCGGCTTGGACAGTTCTGTTGTGCGGAGGGCATCACCCAGTCGTACACGTTGCCGGACTCGCCACAGCAAAATGGGGTTGCTGAGCGCCGCATCGGCTTGGTCATGGAGGTCGCCCGTACCTCCATGATCCATGCCGATGCCCCCCATTTTCTGTGGCCGTTCGCTGTTCGCTACGCTGCTCACCAGCTTAACCTGTGGCCACGCTCCCAGCGGCCGCAGGTTTCGCCGACCCTCCTTTGGACCGGGTCCCCCGGTGACGCGTCTGCGTTCCACGTCTGGGGCTGCCTTGCTCACGTTCGTGCCTCTGGCACGGACAAGCTCACTGCCCGCACTGTCCCCTGTGTCTTCCTCGGTTTCCCCCTGGACTCGTCTGACTGGCTTTTCTACCACCCGCCGTCTCACCGCTTCCTCCACTCTCGTGACGTCACCTTTGACGAGTCCGTCTCCTTCTACCGCCGCTTCCCTCACCGAGGTCTCCCAATTGCCCCCCCCCTGTTCCTTGCTCCCTCTCCCCAGGTAGCCCCTGCCCCTCTCCCGCCTTGTCCTGCCCCGTCTGGTGTCTCTCACGTCACTCCCCTCCCGTCGGTTGTCCCCGTTGAGGAGTCTGCTGACTCTGGTGGTATCCCCGGTCCGTCCTTGTCGCGTCCCCCTTCCTCGGTGCCTCCGCCCTCACTGTCGCAGTCGCCGACCCCGCCGCCGCCGTCGCTGCCGCAGCCGTCGCCGCTGTCGCCGCCGCCGCAGCCGTCGCCGCCACTGCCGCCGCCGCTCTTGGCCCCTGGGGGTGCTGGTGTGGAGGAGGGTGTTCGTCCTGCGGCTTCTGGGGGTGCCGCTGGTGTTGGAGGGGGTTCTCGCTCTGGGGGTGTTGGTTCTGGGGGTGCTGCTGTTGAGTGTTCTGCCGACGGTCGTTCCGCCTCTGCTGGTTTAGAGAGTTCCGGCCCAGCCGTCGTCGCCGCCACAGCAGCCGTCGCCGCCGGTCTCCGCTCTCCGCCTGCTCAGCCTTCCCTCCCCGGACCGCGCGCCGGTGTCTCCCCCACCGCCTGCTGAGCTTCCTGTCTACGGTCCTGTGTTCCCGCCGCCGGACTCGTCTCCGGCCCGTCTTCCTTCTCGTTCCCCTCCTGTGTCTCCTCCGCTGTCCCCTGACCAGGGCCTCAGATAGGAATTCTGGAATCCTGATCACTCAGGGCTGACCGCTTCTATGCATACTGATTCCTCAGGGTGATTCCCAAGTTCTATACTAAGGCCCCAGGGTAAATTCTGGTACGCTGAAAAACTTGCCCAACGTTATTCAATAGCAGCAGCAGCACATTACAGAACACCAGTTTTCATGCATGTTGTGCTGCCAACCGCTTGGGCAGCAGTGCGCCATGGCAGCAAAGTGTCAGCGCTTCATGTGGTGATGGCTTGCTCCAGTGCACTTGGCAAACTAACCAAGACGTGAGAGCTAAGGCAGCAAACAAAGGGAAAACAAGGGGTACCCCCGTGGTGCATATGAATCAGGGTTATCCCCGAAGGCATACTGACAGTTCAGGGCTGGTACACTAACTCTAAACTAAAATTACAGGGTGAGAAATGGGATTAAACTGAAAACTCAGGACTGGCACCTAACTTCCATCCTGAAAATCAGGAATTCAGGATAAAACATCATGAAATCTGAGGCCCTGCCCCTGACCCTACACCTCCGTCTCACGTTTGGGCTCGCCGTCCCTCCCGTGCTCGTCCCGTCTCTCCTGTCCTGCCCACCCACCCTATGTTGCTCCGTTCCCGCTCGTCTCGTCCTCCCCTCCTCCCGTCCCCTCCTCCCTCGTCCCTTGCTGTTGCACCTCCTCCGTTCTCTGACTACCTCCGTGCTGCTCGTCCCCTTGTCCCTCGGGTCCTTGCCTCTCTTGTTACCGACCCTGCTATTCCTGTCTCGCGCCTTGACGCGCTTGTCGCTGCTGTCGCTGACTTCGCCTCTACCCGCCGCCTTGACTACGCTACCGCTCTGGTCTCTGACCCTGCCCGTCCTCCGTTCGTCGGGGGTGCTCCTGCCCTTGGCAGTGACGTCCTAGAGGACAGGCAGTACGAGCTGGCTTTCCTTTCCGAGGCTGCTCCCCATCTCTGCTCCATGCTGTAAGTCCCTGAGGGTGACCCAGACGCCTTCGACATCCCGACCCCTCGCACCTACGCTGAGGCCACCTCGGGACCTTGGGCCTCTCAGTGGATAGCTGCCATGGAGCAGGAGATGGCATCTTGGAGGTCCACCGGCACTTACGTCGACGCAGTTCCCCCGCCTGGGGTGAACGTAGTCGATGGTCGGTGGCTCTTCAAGGTGAAGCGCCCCCTGGAGAGCCGCCTGTCTTCAAGGCGCGCTACGTGGCCAGAGGTTTCAGTCAGCGCGAGGGGGTTGACTTCTTCCAGACCTTCGCCCCGACCCCGAAGATGACCACTCTTCGGGCGCTGCTACACGTAGCAGCACAGCGTGACTACGAGCTTCACTCCCTCGACTTCTCTACTGCCTTTCTTCAGGGCAGCCTACACGAGCAGGTCTACCTGCGCCGACCACAGGGCTTCACTGGTACCTTCCCTCCTGGAACCCAGTGGCTTCTCAGGCGCCCGGTCTACGGCCTGCGTCAGGCTCCCCGCGAGTGGCACGACACGCTACGTGCCACGTTAGCAGACCTGCAGTTCTTTCCGTCCTCTGCTGACCCTTCACTGTTTGTGCGCTCCGGCCAGACTCGGGGAGAGGGACACCAGCTGCGGTACTTCCTCCTGCGCGGGCTACAGCAGCGCCGCCAGGCCCGCGTAGTTCACTTGGCCTCAGGTGCCAACACAGCTGATATCTTTACTAAGGCGCTTGCGCCTAAAGATCATCAGCGGCACTGTGTACAGCTTGGTCTTGTTCCTGTAGCTGCTCCCCTGTTAGGATCCTGATTGTGTACTCTCTATTATATATGCTTGTCAGACTGGCCTTGTGGCCTTACCTCCGGTGGCTGGACTAGTAGTGCCACCCTGGCTTGCTTCAGTTTTGGTTGTATTCTTGCTGACTGGTCTCCAGACCCCTGCCTCAGTGGTTGGACTAGTAGTGCCGCCCTGAGCTGTTTGCTTCTTGTTTAGTTTCACCCCTTGTCTAGCCTAGGGGGTGTGTCAACTTATACATATTATCTATGTAGAAGTTATAGGCTAGATTGAGGTATGCTTCTAGTGAGTACAACCAACTAGTATTTGTTCTAGGTTTCCACTTCTAGTAATCATTCGTTCTCACTTTGACAGGCCAGCAGCTATGGGCAGCTGGCGGCAGCAGGCAGCCAACAGCAACAGGCGGCTGGCGGCGACGAGCGACCAGCGGCGACGGGTGGCCAGCGGCGACGGGGCGGCGAGTGGCGACGGTCGAGCTGGCGGTGACAGGCAGCCAGCGTCGATAGGCGGCCAGCGGCTACAGGCGGACTGGCTGCGACGGGTGGCCAGTGTTCAAATTATATTTTTATATAATTGTAGGCTTGGTAGTTATGCTACTAACTGCATCCTACTGTAGGGGGGACAACCCCCTTCTTGTACTTCATTCTCTTCTAGTCTACCTCTCTTCTCTCTCGACACTCTCGTCCAGCTTCTAGCTAAACCCTTGGCCGCCATTTCATGGCGGCCTCCTCTGTTCTTCCTAGTTCAGACTTTAACATGGTATCGAGAGCGGGATGCCCTTCCTGGGCCTGCTCCCCTCCGTGCTTTCCGCTGCATTCTCGTGCGTTCGTCGCTCCTGCCGTGCCGCCGTGGCGGCCATGTCGCATGGCTGCCACGTCGAGGAGCCGTGCTGGGCTTGCCGCCCTGACGTGGCGGCTCCGCCGTTCCACCTCCCCGTCGCGCCCCTCCTGGGCCCTGCCGTGCCTCCTACCCACGTCGCGCCCCTCCTGGGCCCTGCCGTGCCTCCTAGCCCAGTCGCGCCCCTCCTGGTCCTTGCCGTGCCTCCTAGCCCAGTCGCGCCCCTCCTGGGCCCCGTCCCGCCTGCTCCTCCCTCCAGTAAGCGCCGCGCCTATGGCGCCGCGCTGAAGTCCTGCAGCCCCACCACAGCAGCCCCACCACCTCTCCCTCCCCTGCATCTCCTCCTGCTCCTGCCGTAGCTGCTGTCTTCGGCTCGGTCGTCGCCAGCCCGTGCCACACCGCCGATAGCCCTCAGCCGCCGCAGTCGCCGCCTGTCCTCATCGACACAGCCGCCTTGAGCACGAGCTCCGCCGCTGTCGTCATTGAGGCCGCCCAGATGCGGCCAGCTGCCTCTCGACCGGGGGTGTCATAGCCTAGCACGAGGGGTCGATACCCGGCTGCTCACGAGAATGAGGGTGTCCGGAGTTAGGGGGTGTGTGTGTGGGTTGTGTGGGTTTGCCACTACCAAGCCTAGGGGGTGTGTTCAAATTATATTTTTATATAATTGTAGGCTTGGTAGTTATGCTACTAACTGCATCCTACTGTAGGGGGGACAACCAGGGCTGACTTTATCAGACTATTTGCTCTGATTAGTCTGAAATCTCAGACCGGTTTTTTGGCTAAACCTGAATTTCCAGATAAGGCATTTTCCCAATCCTGATCGATTCAGACTTAGACTTTAGGGATCCTGAAAAAATCAGAGTTCACGCTAACCCAATACTGAGTTTTCAGAGTACATCGGGTACGAACCCTGAAACAGATTTCCACGGGGCACGCAAGATCCCTAGAAATTTCGCATGCCATCAGTGATTCCCGCCCGCGTCACGTGGAGAATCCACACTTCCTTGAAAAATCCGCCAAGTCCAATGAATACTCTGCCCACAGTGGGCACTCTGCTACCCAGCGCAGCAAAAATGCTGCCACGCCGAGCCACTAAGGACCACAGATTCTGCTCTGTTGCTCTCTGTGCATGCGCGAACTTCGGGCCCGTGCCCTCTGTGCCAGCCTTGCAGAGGTTGGCCATCATCCCCATTGGCTGCAGTTGCAGCCAACACATCGACTAGGCAGCATGGCGCTGTGTTGTGCATGGACAAGTCCCGAAACCGCGTCACGCCTTTCAAGAAAGGTGCGACACGGGTTTGATGGACCCCTTCTTCTCCAGTTGTTCCTTACCCACCACCTTCGAACGCACTGCTTCAGGTTTTAGAGGGGAAATCCTTCATGTTGTTCATTTCGACACAGACGTAGTTGTAGTCACTATCTTCATTTCCTACTCGTCGTTTCTCCTCTCGCCATGCCTGAAAAGGATGGCGACGACGATGCTCCAGCTGACGGTGATGAGCCGCGCAGCAGTAAGGTTCCTGTCGTTGCGCCAAGGAGCGCCCTAGATGTCTTGCGGCCCGTTGCCGCATCGGCTCCTCCGCCTTTTGTCGCCATAACCGTTGTAAACGAGACCCCACGCGATGAGCCATCGTTGCCTAGTAGACCTGCCCCCGCTCCGTTCGTTCTCCCACCAGCCATAGCATCTTCTAGCAGAGGACCAGTGGATCCTATTGACTGCGCCACTGCCTCTACCGTTCGTTATAGTGTGCCGTGCGCATCGACTGTCTCTTCGGCGAAGAAACAACGTACGACGAAGTATACACAGCAGCGTATCAACTCAGGTGGCCAGATTCGCCCTCCCTCACCACCGCGCTCACCTACCCCCGTCACCCGCCCTGATGAACCGCCGCCACCGAGGCTAAGTACAGAGGAATTGATCGAGCAGAAGTACCTAGTCGCGGAGGCTAAGTATAAGAATGATTGGCTGCGTTATTTCCCATGGCTTGTACTTACCCGTAGTAAAGATGGCTACCCCGCTCTTAAGTGCAGCGTTTGCCGAGCCTTCGGCAAAGAAACGACGAAGTATTCAAGGCCAGGCGACGGCGGGCGAGATCTCCAGACACAGACGATGCGCATTCATGAACACTCAACAGTCCACGAAGCGGCAGTTCGCCGGCAGCTCGAGATTCAAAAGGAAATTGAAGACAAGCAGCAGAAGATGACAAGCTTCGCCACCGTCGATGTCGAAGGCCGCCGCGTCATCCGTCTTTTGCGGTGCGTGGAATTTCTTTGCAAGAACGACGCTCCTATCGCCATGTTTCCCCGGCTGCTTCGTTTCATGGCAGAGCAAGACACACCAGACATACCTCTCCAGTCGTACGGAGTGTATCTCACCAGGTAAGGCTACCTGGCTTTCGCCGGTTGATGGTTGGATTTTGATATGAACCTTGTAAATTTCAATGCATTTCCAATGCTAATTAACCAGTGTCTCACTTCTGATTATGCCACTGCAGGTACGGGTTCCAGCAGATGGTCAACTGTCTCTCTACGCATCTGCTGGCTACTCAGATGGAGCACATCAAGAGCTCACCTTACCTCGGCATCTCATGCGACGAAAGCACCGACCGCACGCGGGGAAAGCACTTGATCGTCTACATCACATTCATGCGGCTGCGTCGAGTCGTCACCGAATTCCTAGCCCTGCTAAACGTTGACAAGTGCGACGCCGCTTCTCTTATGGCCACTCTCTTAGCCCACCTGGAGTCGTCCGGCATCGACCTCCAACGCATCGTTGGCATCAGCACAGACGGCGCGTCGGTGATGGTCGGCCGAGACAACGGGCTTGTGGCGCGACTGCGAGACATCATCCCGCACCTTTTTTCCTCCCACTGCATCGCCCACAGGTTTGTTAAAGTATTCCTTGCTGTGTGTTTATGCTTATGTTTCTGTGTGCTAACCACTACCCATGTCGGTACATGCAGAGAAGCACTTGCTGTGAAGGATGCTGCAGCTTCATGTCCAGACCTCGACATGGTCGACAAAGTCACTCGCACCCTTGCGGACCTTCTCGGCCGGTCGAGCGTATGGAGCAGTCGTTTCAAGCATCTGCAGCGGGCGATTCACAGCACCAACCTTGAGGTTCAAGGCATCCATCAAGTTCGATGGTTGTCCAGGGGAGAGGCAATCCGACGCCTGTGTAAAGTGTTGGGTGCTGCTATTGTTCTGCTGTATGAGTATGAGCATCCCCTGTATGAGGTTGTGATTTCGTATAAGTTTCAGTTTTGCCTCTTCTACCTGGCCGACATGCTGGCACTCATGAACGACCTCAACCTCAAGTTTCAGAAGCGAGAGGTAAGATGCTCATGTTTGCAAGCATGGTGTTCTCCTCTGGTGCAAGTACTCATGTCTTTCACTCCTCTGTGTCCCCCCCCTCTCACACCGCAGGTCGATGTCACAGAGGTGGCAACGGACATCGACGCGACACTGGGGGATCTGCGGCACCGCTATGTCGACTTCGGGGAGATTTTCGGTGTCGGCGCCGAAAACACCTGGCTCTCGGCGTTCCTCGCGGTGTACGGGCGCGGCGGAACGAAGCGGGTGAAGGTGCGCGGTATCGACTTGGAGGGGAACCCCGTCACCCATACGTACAAGATGCACGAGCGGCACCTCGACAAGCACCAGTACGGGAGCAGCTACAAGGACTGCGTGCAGCTGTGCCATAAGCACGCCAAGGATACCATGACCAACGTACAAGAGCGGATGCTGGATCTGCGCAAGATGTCGCCGACGAAGCTCTGGGTGGCGGCGAAGTGGCCGAGACAACGGGCGCAGCGCGAGAAGAAGACGAGAGAGTATCTGCTTGGATGCAGCGGCATCTTCGAGCACAAGCTGCCAGGCTTCGACGTGAAGGCAGCGGAGAGGGAGCTCGCAACTTGGGCGCCGATCATGCAGAATCATCACGAGGTGGAGAGTTTCCACCAAGGCCTGGCAAACTACCTCACGAAGACGGACTCGAGCAGGCAAGTCCAACCATATTGTCGTTTGTGAATCACCACCTTCCATTCTACTTGCCAAGTGTGCACAACATCGCCGCCCTTGCCAACCGCATCTTTTTGTTATCCGCCTTCACTGTATGCATTTCCTACTGCCTTTCTTCCGCCTCTGTTTTTGTGCCCCGTGTCAGGCGCTGGCCCAATCTGATGCGCCTCTGGCAGGCCTGCGCCGTGCTGCCTTTGTCAACCGTCGAATGTGAGAGGGGCTTCTCTCGGCAGAATGTGATTAAGTCCTGGGTCCGTGGCTCACTCTGCAACGCGCGCCTCTCCGAGTTGATGGCCATCTCGCTGCTGCAGTATGACATCAATTGGACCGAAGCCCTAGCGACCTGGCGAGAGAAGCTGAGACGGCCAGCACGATCTGTTGTCTTCGCAAGAGCGGAACGAAAACGCAAGGGGAAGGCCCTAGAGGGTGAGGTGGCGGGGGACACAACGGATGGACAGGGGGAGGTGCCAGAGTACGCGGGGGAGGGGTGGGCTGAGGAGGATGGGGGTGATGATGAGAATGATGCGGCTCCAACATTAGGCGACGACCCTTTCCTGTCCGACGATGAGGGGGGTGATGATGAGATTACTGTAGATGTGCCGGAGTTCTAGGTGCCTGTTAGCTAGTGGTGATTGCTTGGTTTGGTAGTAGTAGTTGTAGATAGGCTCCTGTCCAATGTAGCAAAATGTAATACACAAGAATAGCTTTTCTTAATAACATAAAATGTAACCCTGAGTACACTTGTGCGATCCTGAGAATTTCAGAGTTGCACATCTCTGGACTCTGACATTTCAGAGTCCCTAAATTCTGGCTGAAGGCCATTCAGACTATTTTTTTTTTTGGGGGGGTCAGCTCAGAGTGCCTTTTTTTGAAACGTCAGCCCTGGGGACAACCCCCTTCTTGTACTTCATTCTCTTCTAGTCTACCTCTCTTCTCTCTCGACACTCTCGTCCAGCTTCTAGCTAAACCCTTGGCCGCCATTTCATGGCGGCCTCCTCTGTTCTTCCTAGTTCAGACTTTAACAGCCAGTTGCAACAGGCGGCCAGCGGCAATGTGCGGCAGGTACAAAAAAAAGTCTTCGCAATCAGAGTACACCCCCAAAAAAACTCTGAAAAAAGTCTAAATCAGAGTAAAAAAAGTCTGCAATTTGGGGGCCTGGTTGACAGTCCTTGCCTTCCCGGAACTCCGGTCTGTCATCTCCCAATTTCGCCAAAGTAGTGTAAAAATACCGTATGATGAAACCCTGATCGCTTACCGGATTTTTTTTTGGGAGCCCTGAAGAATCAGGCTAAGTATGGGGGGGGGTGTTAAAATTATATAAGTTATAATTTATATAGGCTTGGTAGGTTGTTACTGAACCTTTTCTGTAGAGGGTACTGTTGGGCTGAGAAAAGCCCTTAGGATCTTTTGCAGAGACTAAGTCCCAGCTTGTAGAGACTTGAGACTTGGAGTAGTGCAGCGGAAGTTGAGACGGTTGAACCCTTGTACTAGTATGTGAGAACAAGTGATTGATTAAAGAAACAAGCATACAGCAATATATAGAAGATAAGAAAGCAGTTGTAGAATACAGTTACAGGAACGGTTTATCGAGTCGCACAGCGACTCGATTGCCGCTTCGGTTACCATCCGTGATGTTGTAACGGTCAGTCGCAACCTCCAGTTGCGACCTTTCGAGTCCTTTCGCATTCTTTGTCCGCCCCCTCGTGTAACCTCCGTTGACTCGCGTGCTCCCCTGTAATCTTCCTCGAGTACAGTGTTACACTTCAGAAACGCTTAAGTCCTTGAGATATTTCCAACACTCCCCTTCGTTTCTGGAGTGCTGGAGTGTTCAGATCCGGTGACGTTTGTTTGCCCGGTTAGGAGCATGCAGTAGTCGAATTTTGCTTTCGCCAATTTCTTCGTCAGATAATCTGAGGCCATTTCTGTCGTCGGGCAGTAACTGAGTTGAAGTCTCCCCTTCGCGATTTCATCCTTGACGAAGAAGTACCGCAGGGCGATGTGCTTGGTTCGGTTGGCGAAGCCGTCCTTGTTCGCGATTTTGATCGCAGATTGGTTGTCGCAGAGGAGTGAGAAGGCGGGCAGGGTCGCGATCTTCGCTTCTTCGAGTAACTCTCGTAGGTAGAGTCCTTCCTTGGTCGCAGTACAAAGGGCGATATACTCTGCTTCAGCCGAGGATAGTGCGATTAACTCCTGCTTGCTCGACTGCCAGGAGATAGTTCCGATAGGTTCTAGTCGGTAGATGTAGCCCGTCCTAGACCGTCGATTTTCGCTGTCTCCCGCGTGGTCGGCGTCGACGTATCCGAGTAGTTGTACGGACGGTGTTGTTGCCTTGCTGTAGGTGAGCCCGATCGTCGGCGTGGAGACGAAGTAGAGTAGCGCTCGATTGAGTTCTTCGAGATCTTCCTGTTGCGGCTGCTTCAGATGTGTCGCCAGCTGACTCGCACTATAGGATAGGTCGGGTCGGCAGGTTACTGCTGCGAATAGTAGGCAGCCGAGCTTCTGTTGATACTCCTGGATTTGTTTCGCGGGGAGTTTTGTGGAGGCGCTACTGTTGTTCCCATAGCGGTAGGGAGTTGGGACCGCAGTCGGTGCTAGACCGAATTTCTTCGCGACGGTGCTTGAGTACTTTCCAGCGTGTAGGTAGAACGCCGTGTCGTCTTCGACGATGTTCAGTCCTAGGTACTGGGTAACTTCGTCGGACACCGTGAGCGTCAGGTCCCTTTTCAGCTCCCCTTCGAACCAGGTGACGATGTCGGTGGTAGAACCGATGTAGAGCAGGTCGTCGACGTAGACGATGAGCAGAATGTAATCTCTTCCCTTCTGTAGTCGGTACATGCCTTGGTCATGTGGTAGCTGTAGGAATCCGATTTTTACGAGCCGGCCGTGAAGGTGCTGCTGCCAGAGCCGTGGGGCTTGCTTGATCCCGTAAAGGGATTTTTCCAGCTGGCATACTTTTGAAGGGTCGTCGATGAATCCGTGGGGTTGTTCGACGAAGATTTCGGCGTCCACAGGTGCGTACAAGAAGGCGTTTGCAACGTCGATTTGCCGTAGTGGTAGTTTCTTCGTGGCCGCGATGGCGAGTAGGATGCGCAGAGAGGTGTGACGGGAGACTGGAGCGAAGGTTTCTGTGTAGTCGGTTCCGTATCGTTGATCGAAGCCTCGTACGACCCATCGAGCTTTGAATCGTTCGATGGAGCCGTCTGAGTTGGTCTTGATGCGGTACACCCATTTCCCCGAGAGAATGTTCTTCCCGTTGATGCTCGTTGCAGGTACCAGTTTCCATGTTTCTCGGTCTTGCAGAGCTTTTAACTCTTTTTCCATCGCTTCCTTCCATTGTGCCTTATGTTCCCCCCCAGAGCCTGCGACAGGGTCGACGGCTCGCGCGGAGAAGGCGGCGGCGGGTGCTGGACGGAGACCCATAGTCCTAGGATCTGCAGTCCCGTGGCTGTGTGTCGAGGGGAGTTTTCATTCTCGGGATAAGCTGCTTCATCACCGTCTTCAGGATCGGGTAAGAAGTTTGGCCCGATGCGTTCGGAAATATTCGAGTCGACGGGGTGTGGTGTAGCGTAGCCTTGGTCAGCGAAGTGGTAAAAGGTGTCGAGGTTGTTGCTATCGAGGGGATTATCTTCATCGAGTGGAACAGGTACGGAGCAGTAGGGGAGTGGTCCGGCAGCCTCCGAGGCTCCAGGGACGTCTTCTTCTGCTGCGTCAGCCTCGGCAGCATGGTCAGCGAAGGAGCGAAGGCCCGCGAAGCCGTCGGTGGGGTCGTCTGAGTTGGCAATGTTGTCCAGGTAATGCTGCAGCGTCAGTCGCTCGTAGAAGATAACATCACGTGATGCCACCGTATTTTTGTCGTGTATGTCGAGAATCTTCCACGCGTGAAAATGTTTGGCGATGCCGAGGTGTAGTCCCCACCGAGCTCGTTGAGTGAAGCGTCCTGCTCGAGCTGTGTGGGGTCTGTATTGTACCATGCAGCCGAAAACTCGAAGTAATTTTGTGCTGCCCCTTTTTCCCGTCCACAGCAGGTGTGGTGATGCGTTGTTGGGGAGCGATGACGAGGACAACAGGTTGTGCAGGTGGACTGCATGTGTCATCGCGTCTGGCCACAGTGCGTTGGGCAGCCTCATCCCCAGAAGCAGTTTTCGCATCGTCGTCTGCAAGGTCCGGTTCATGCGTTCTGCTACCCCCTGCTGCTGGTGAGCATAGGGCAGAGACACCAGGCGTCGGATTCCCCTTTCCGCGAGATAGGTCCTGAAGCGTTGTGACTGGTATTCCAGTGCACCGTCTGACTGGAAACTCTTGAGTTTGGTTCCTGACTCTCGTTCGGCGATTGGAAGCCATGTGGTGAAGGCCTCGAAGGCTTGATCGCGCGTTTTGAGATTGAAGTGCCAGACGTATCTGGTTGCGGCGTCGATGAACGTGATGACGTAGTTGAAGTCGGCTTCGGTGTCGTCTCGAGGCATGTTTAGAATATCGCTGTAGACCTTTTCCATCGGAGCGTAAGTGGGTGCGCTTGGATTGTGATGGGCTGGGAAAGGTTGATGAGGAAGATCTGCTTCGGGGCACGTGAAGCATCGTGCGCGTGGTCGTCGGAGTTCCTGGCCGCTCGTCGTCAGAAGGGCGTTGCGTTCTAACACTTCTGCTTGGATTGTTTGAAGTATCGTGCTGTTTGCAGGATGTCCGAGACGTTGGTGCCAGATGTCGTCGGGAGCGCGGTGACCGGGCGAGCGGTGGTAGATGTCGGCGTTGGAGAAGAACGCGACGACCGAGGCGGGACTTCGACAAGCTTCTCGTGTGGCGGGCATAAGTTGGTCTGCTTCGGTTGGCTGTCCTCGTGTCGCTGGTGGTGGTACTCGGCTGGGTCCTGCTGCCGATACTGCAGGTGATGGTTTTGTTGGGACGCTTGCTGGTACTTGTCTTTCTTGTCTGATAACTGCTAATGCCCGTGTTCTCTCTGCTGCAGGTATGGTGTTGGAGTGCCAGAAGCCGTCACTGTCGAAGTCGGGATCAAGATCTGGTGGGTGAGTCCAGGCGGCGAACGATACGATGCCATCGCTGTCGGCAGTTCCGCGGTCGGGGACGAAGTCCAACACGAAGACACCGGACTTCAGGAGGGCACGACCGATGAAGAGACCGCCCTTCCCGTGGTAAAGTCGGAACTCGTTGGAGAAGGAGTCGCACTCCAGGTGAATCCCCTTAGCCATTAGTTGGCTTACGCTTAATAGGTTGTATCCCAGATTGTCGACGATGAGGACCTTGTTGAGCTGAAGAATAACGTTTGTCTCCATTGATTGTAACTGAACCACGCCTTGTCTATTTGTTTTCAGGTTTTCGTTGTTGGCGACGGTGATGACGACGTCACGGTTGAGGCGTCGCTCGTGTTGTACGAAGCGTCCGGAGGAGCACATGTGCTGACCGCAGCAACTGTCCAAGAACCAGGTGTTCCGCCCGGTGGGTTCGGCGTTAGCGACTGCAGCGTATGTCGGGTTGACCTGAAGTCCTTGCGAGCGCGGCGGCGGGAATTCCTCTTCGTCTGGTGCGTAAGGGGGTGGTGAAGCGGGTGCGCAGTTGTCGATGTGTACCATGCAGTTGATGATGTTGGGTGTTTGTTGTGCAGATGTTGAAGAGCGCCTTGGAGGACTTGCTTGAGTGGAAGCGACTTGTGGGTCTGCTGCACGGTAAACGCGAGGGCGGTTGCAGTTGACCTTGGAGTGCCCGGAAGTCTGACAGTTGTGGCAGAACGGCGGCACGATGGTGAGTCCTCGGTTGTCACGTTGATCTTGCTTGCTGCGTCGGTTGTAGTTGTTGTCATTTCTTCTTTGAGTGTAGAAGACTAACTGCTGTTGCTTCCTTGGTTGTCTTTCCTCGAACAGATCCATCTCCTGTTGTTCAGCGTGAAGCTCGGCGCAGAGGTGCATCTCCGAAATTCTTCCGTGGGCTCGAAGAAGTGATCGTGTGGTTCTCCATTCTGGCCCGAGCCCGGCGAGGACAAGTGTCACGAAGCTTTCTTCAGTGATCGTTCCTCCGCACCGAAGCAGGCGGTCGCGGAGGGTCTGGCAGCGACTCATATACTGCATCGCCTTTTCCCCGGTCTTCATCTGTATTGTTGTCAGCTGTTGCATGAGTCTGCTTTGTGTCACGCTGTCGTTTGCTTGGTAAAGGCATTTGAGGTGGTGCCATGCGAGCTCCGCGGAGTTTCCATAACTCCGATACGTTCTGATGCTCTGCTGCTCTTGTGGTGACAGGTTTCTCAGGAGTACCGTGTACGCCAGCAGCGACTGATATGTGAAGATCTCTTGTTCCTTCCCAGTGCCGTTGCTTGGGAATGGCAGGGACCCGTTGAAGTATCCCAGAAGATGCGCGGCCTCCATCAGCAGCTCGAACTCGAAGCTCCAGGTAAAGAAGTCGTGTCCGTTGAACGGTGAGGATGTCTGAAGTTTGATCACGTGTGAGAACTGCGCCTGTAAACTTAAGATTTCATTCGGTGTTTGTTGTGAAGCAGCTGCTGTTGGCTGGGCACGGGGCGGCATGAATTCGAACGTCCCCGGCGAAGAATGATAAGGCGCAAAGGTAGGCGCTTGATTGTGTCGCCCGAAGGATGAGTTGTCGAGGCTCATCGGCGCTAATCCCATATTCCCTCCATTGCTCTGTGTTGAGTGCGCAGGTGTCCTTGTCTGCTGCTGCTGATCGAAGTGTGACATGAAGCTGAAGAATCTCTCCATGAGATTCGGGTCCACACTTGAAGAGGGAGACGGGGTCACCATCTCTGGTACTCTTCCCGTTGTTTCTTGAGCAGTCCCGGTCTCTGTCTGCAGTCCTGAGGTGTGCAGACCAGAGTTGCCGTGTTGAGTTTCTTGGGCGCTGGGTGAGCCCGTAGAGACTTTCTTGCCCTTGTTGTCCATGTCTTGTAATCAATGAAGTCGTTGAATTGAGTTGAGTTGCAGGTTGTTGATAGGACGTAGTTGCTGGGAGTTTGGTCTCTGACCAGCTCTGATACCATGTTGGGCTGAGAAAAGCCCTTAGGATCTTTTGCAGAGACTAAGTCCCAGCTTGTAGAGACTTGAGACTTGGAGTAGTGCAGCGGAAGTTGAGACGGTTGAACCCTTGTACTAGTATGTGAGAACAAGTGATTGATTAAAGAAACAAGCATACAGCAATATATAGAAGATAAGAAAGCAGTTGTAGAATACAGTTACAGGAACGGTTTATCGAGTCGCACAGCGACTCGATTGCCGCTTCGGTTACCATCCGTGATGTTGTAACGGTCAGTCGCAACCTCCAGTTGCGACCTTTCGAGTCCTTTCGCATTCTTTGTCCGCCCCCTCGTGTAACCTCCGTTGACTCGCGTGCTCCCCTGTAATCTTCCTCGAGTACAGTGTTACACTTCAGAAACGCTTAAGTCCTTGAGATATTTCCAACAGGTACAAACCCCTCCTTGTACTCCTCTCTCTTCCTAATCCAACTCTCTTTTCCTCTCCTCAACTTTCCTAGCACCTAAAACCTCTCGCCATTCTCATGGCTCCTCCTAGCTCCTAGCTAAACCTTGTGCCATTCTATGGCTTCCTAGCTAAGCTAGTCTTTTGACAGGGGGGACCCTGAGCAATCAGGGTACCTCATAACCAATCTGAGGCAAGGAACGGCTTTGAGTTGACATGCGGTGCAGTGCTATCTAGTTAGATTCCATGGATTCAGTCTCTTCGCTTTTGCACGGTGCCTCTGGATCTTAGTCTGCTCTGCTTTCTTCTATGCTTGTGTACATAGACTGGTGTGAACGAGCACATGTGCATTGTGTAGTTACTAGCAATGGCATCAGTGAAACAAGCACGAAGTGGATCACTAGGAGCGCAGCAAGCAATCAGCATACCATAGGAAATAGATAACATGCGCAATCCATTTGGCATGGTATCCTCCTCCCCCCCCCTCTCCACACCCTGGGTCAGGCATAATATGTGCAGTGGCAATGGCAAGGTCTTTCCCCATACCCTTGCTAGCAAGGCCAGAGCAATTCCGTGCCTATGCTCTTGATGAGAGCGATGGCCTTGTGTGCAGTGGTGGCCTATTTCTTGATGAGTGCAATGCACTCGATCTCAATGCGCGCATTCAGCGGCAGGGCTGCCACCTGGTAGGTTGAGCGCGCAGGGGCTGGTGCAGGGAAGTCTGCGACGACGGCGGGGGGGGGAGGAGTGGGGGTGGGGGGTGGGTGAGGAGAGGGGATGAGTGAAGGGGAAGGGAGGGAGGGAGGGAGGGTGAAGGTAGGTGGAAGACGGGCAGTTGACACAGGTGCAGAGAATGGCAAGGAGAAGAAACAGACATGGTCCGGCATGGCAGGGCATGGCATGGTGAGGTGAGTGGCTCCGACTCACATGTGGCGTAGATCTTATTCACAGTCCCGAAATCCGCAAGGTCCGCAAGCCTGGGGGCAACAAAGCGGGGAAGACAAGGGGGTGGGAAGACGTTAAGACGACAGCGAAAGGAGAGGACTTCCGGAAAACAGCCAGGAAACAGGGTTTCGGGTTTAGGATGGGGGAAGGGGGGAGACGGAGGGGGGATAGGATGGCACATGGAAGAAAGAAAGCAATGACTCCTTCACCGCATGGATGGACTGCTACCACCCACACACAAACATATGAGCATCCACAACCCATACATGATGTAAACCCACTTGTAAATGCACAAGGCATGGCACAAGGCATGGCACATGGCATGGCACATGGCATGGCACATGGCATGGCACATGGCATGGCACATGGCATGGCACATGGCATGGCACATGGCATGGCACATGGCATGGCACATGGCATGGCACATGGCATGGCACATGGCATGGCACATGGCATGGCACATGGCATGGCACATGGCATGGCACAGGGCATGGCACATGGCATGGCACATGGCATGGCACATGGCATGGCATACGAGAGCCGCTCACATGATGGTGGTCTTGACAACAGAGTCAAAGTCTGCTCCCCCAGCACGCAGAATAGCACCCATGTTCTTCATCAGCTGGGGGAGGGGGAGGGGGGAGCAGCGGAGAGAAGGGGACGGAAAGAAGGTAGAGGAAATGGGGGGAGGGAGAGCGGAAAGGGATGAGTAAGAAGCAAAGGGAGAGACTGAATTGAAAGGGCTGGGTGACACATATGAGCTAGGAGAGAACAGGCGAATGGAACCCCTGGCAGCAGCCGTCTGCGCTCTGCCATCCGCACTCAGCCATACGCCATGGGGCCCGACACATCAGCCGCCACGCCACCCACGGTGACTCTTGCGGCCCACTCAGAAGTGTTTCTTGGAGAAGTTGCAAATAGAAGCCCAAATCGCAACCCGTACCCTTCTCCCCCACATGCGCGCACCTGCTCTGTCTGTTCCTCCACTGTCTCCCCAGCGAACTTCATGGTCTGCCAAATGCGGGATGGGATGGGATGGGATGGGATGGGATGGGATGGGATGGGATGGGATGGGATGGGATGGGATGGGATGGGATGGGATGGGATGGGGTGGGATGGGATGGGATGGGATGGGATGGGATGGGATGGACACACCGGCATACAGGAGAGGTGGCGAAGAGAGGCAGGCAGAGAGGGAGAAACAGACAGGGGTGGTTATGTCATAGCGACTAGGGCAGTTTGAAGCTAGTGAGACTGAGCACACGTCCCAGAGAAAGAGATGGCATGGCCTCACCTCAGGCACAAGCCGCAGCATACACCTCAAGCACAAACCCCAACTCGACACTGATACAGGTCTAATGAAATATTTTCAGATACCCAGCTCCACGGTCAGATGATCATGCCACCCACTCTTCAAACCAAGCTTTGGAAGTCTGAGGGATTGTGAGGGCCCCATACAATCTCTCAGCCTCCCAAAGCTTGGTCTGAAGATTGAGTGCCATGAACCGTGGAGCTGGATACGTGGCAGCTTCTAACAAGTTTCTTCAGTGGGTTGAGAGAGGGAGAGAAAGAGAGAAATACAAGGACGGCTTGAGAGAGACAGAGGTTGATGGTGGTAACCGGCTGAGAGAGAGGGAGAGAGGGTGTTGTTGGTGGGGAGCGACACGGAGAGGGTGAATCAGAGTGCGTCTGCTTGGACTCCTACTCTTGCATGGCACATATTGCTAATGGGCACAAAGCAGGTGTTGCCTCACAGCACAGCCGTTACCTCTCCCCTCACCTCCCTTTCGTCTCCCTCCCTTAGACCTTGCCCTCTCCGCCCCAATGCCTTCCCACCCCAGCGCCACCCCAGCGCCACCCCAGCGCCACCCAGCGCCACCCAGCGCCACCCAGCGCCACCCCACGCACCTCGGGCACGAGTCCCAGCACGCCCGACACGTAGAGCGTGCCGTTCGCCTGGATGGCCTGGCTGTACGGCCCCAGCGCCGCCGGCGCCTCCGCTGTCGCCACCGCCGTCTTTCCGCCCGCTGTGGGGGGGAGGAAGGAGCGGAGGGGAAAGCGGGAGGGGGAGGAGATGGAGAGGCGGAAGGGGGGGGGGGGGGGAGGAAGGAAGAGAAGGAGGGAGAGAGATGGGGGAGATGGATGGGTACAACAGAGCATTGGAGACACGGCTGACGCGGAACTGAACTAATAACGAAGGCAAGCGGAGAATTGGAGAAGTCTGACGTCCACTCCTGGCAAACACTAGTGGAGTCGTTGGATGAGATCAAGAGAAGAGAAAACACTAGCCTAGGCTGAAAAAGCGGCATCCCAAGCTGCAGAGGAGCACGGGAAAGAAAAAAGGGACCCCCCCCCCCATCGCAGAGGAAACGGGTAGGGGATGTCCCCCCCCGCCCACCCCCGAACACCGCACCTGGCGCAGCGGATGCGCGCGCAGGGGAAGCGCGCGTGGACGCCGCCGCGATCCCCGCCGCGGCGGCGAAGCGGGGAAGCACCGAGGCGACGCGGCGACCCATGCCGGCGGAGCGCGACGACGACATGGCGGCAGATCTGGAGCCGGCAGTCGAGGCGCAGCACGCGGCGGCGACGGCGGAGCGACCGGCAAACGCGGAAGATGCCATGGCTGGGGCCTGGGGGGATAGCGCAGGGGGAAGGGTAAGGCGCGCGCAGGGGTTGGAAAGGGGCGGATGGGGAGAGGTATGACCAAAGGTTTTTTAATCGTCTGTAGAAATCGTCTAAATACGAACTGTCCGCGCGAAAATGAGAATACATGAGTACGGGAGCACTGGAGCTACAAATAAGAGACTGCGAATAAAACCTGGGGAATAGCGGGAAGGATAGGACGGGACGGCAGAAAATGGGTGGACCTGGATGGCTCTGGGCACAAGGATGACGGGTCACGGGAGACGCGGCGGAAGATGCGGGCAGTGGGAGGGAGAAGAAATTTGGTCTGGCGCAGCTCTGATCAATTAGGGCACAACGAGGGATCCCGTACGCGATACAAAACCGAGTCAGTTTCAACGCATGTTTCCGCATTCGTGGAGTCGGACTCTTGCTTTCCTCAAGCTACCTTAGATTTTGCATCACAAGCTCTCGCATGATATAATAAGCATCACTTTTCCGGGCTAGCACAACACATGCTCATGTTCACAATAGCGCATATATTGTTATGCAGTGCTTTTCTATATACGGCATGCAATGCAATGCATGGCCCTAAATAACCAAATCCTGGTTACTAAGTCGTCCAATTGAGTCTCGGGGAGTTTTGACTCCAATCCAAGGCCAAGAAACGTTAGTGGAAGGAGAGAGCACCAAACAGTGTGCGGCGGGAAGCAGCAAGCCAAGCATGTTAGTGGCGAGGCGACAGCGAGAAAGTGCAGCGCAGCGCACCCTCCTAGTGGGCTTTAATGGGCTCCGTGGCACGATGGAGCCAGTCCAAGTCCGATCCTTCCAGGAAGGGCGAGAGCTCCTTTCGGCAGCGAGCGTGGTAGGTGTTGAGCCAGTCACGCTCCGGCTTGGAGAGCAGGGAGTTCTCGATGAGCTTCGTCTGAATCGGCACCTGGTAGGGGTGCAGGGTGCACAAGGGGGAGAGGCGTGAGTGGTTCTTTGACCTGGGGATTCGTTTTGAGGATTTGGCCTCGGGCTTGGTGAGCAGGGAGTTCTCGATCAGCTTCGTCTGAATCGGCACCTGGTACCGGCGCAGGCGTAGGGGGGAGAGGGGTGCGAGGCGTGAGTGATGCTTTGATGTGGGGAGTGGTTTCGAGGATCTGGCATGGAGACCGGGATATGATATGGTAGTGGAATGACAAGGTTTTGGGGCGGGCAGGGAGAGAGGGGACAGATGGGAAGTGCATGAATGCATGAAAGCATCAACGACAACGTAGTGGCG
Organism: Closterium sp. NIES-67; assembly: GCA_027943415.1. Taxonomy (NCBI): domain Eukaryota; kingdom Viridiplantae; phylum Streptophyta; class Zygnematophyceae; order Desmidiales; family Closteriaceae; genus Closterium; species Closterium sp. NIES-67. Next base: position 95,296 of record BQMB01000627.1, on the reverse strand, counting down.
CGTGAATGCTTCTTGCAAGGCACGGAGCCTGACAAGAAAAGTGCACATGCTGATACCCATGCCCATGCCCGTGCCCATGCCCATGCCCCGTGCCCCGTGCCCATGCCATGCCATGCCATACCATGCCATGACATGCCATGCCAATGCCCAGGCCATGCCCATGCCCACGCGCACCAGTGTGATGGGTTCGAACTTGAGCCAGCCGCGGTCAGCGAAGTTGTGAGCGCGCTCGGTGTGCGCCACCACGAGCACGTTCTCCACTCGCATTCCAAACTTGCCGTCCTCGTAGTACCCCGGCTCTGACCACACGGGAAAAAGGGGAGAGTAGGAAAGGGGGGAGAGGGGGAAAAGGGGGGAGAGGGGGAAAGGGAGAGGAGGAAAGTTGTGAGCGCACTCGGTGTGCGCCACTACGAGCACGTTCTCCACTCGCATCCCTCCTCGTAGTACCCCAGCCCTGACCGTACCAGGGAACGATGGGGGGGTAGAGGGAGGACGGGAAAGGAAGGGAAACGTGAGTTGCAAAATGGTGAGATGAGCACAGGAGTCGATCACGAGAACTAGCACAATAGGGATGGCACAGGAGGGACCCTATTCATTCTCCTCTTCCCTTGTGCGCTTCCCTTATACAGCCACATCTTGCCTCCCTGACCTCCCTGCCTCCCCTGCCCCCATTGCCCCCCCTGCCCCCCTTGCCCCCCCTGCCCCCATTGCCCCCCCTGCCCCCCTTGCCCCCCCTGCCCCTGGCGCGTACCGTCAGTGACGGTCATGTTGGCAGCAAGGGCCGTCTGAATGGCCTTGGGACGGAAGCTGATGAGGTGCGGCCCTGCCTCCATGCATGGGAGATGGGTGTGGGGTGCATGCACAGTGCAGTTCAGACATCTACGCATGCAAGCACAGTGCATGGTTGAACAAGGGGTTTATTCGCACGGTTGTTACAACTTACGAGGCAAACCATGTCCAACATGCAAGCTCAACCATGTGCATGGCAAGGAGTTCTCCTTTATGCTCACTCATCAAGCTCACCCATGCACGCCCTCAGTCCTCCCCCTCTCACCCTCGTGCACGTTGAGGAACGACCCCACGCCATGCCCCGTGCCATGCGGGTAGTCCAGCCCCTCCCGCCACAGCGCCTTGCGCGGCAGCACGTCCAGCATGTGGCCTGCGCCGCAGAGAGGAGGGGAAGGGGGGGCGGGAGGAGGAAGGAAAAGCAGGGAAGGGGGATGGACGGACCAGGTTGCGTGAGGAGTCTATTTTTGAGGCGCCTCAAAAATAGACTCCTCAACCAGGTTGCGTGAGTGGGCTCCATGCTTGAGGCGGAGAAAGGCATGGCTATAGACGCGACATGGTCTCTGCAGAGAAGGCCAGACGCAAGAAGAGAGAGAGAAAGAGTTGGGGGAGAAGGCATGTACCAGTGGTGCCGTTAGGGAAGATGACCTGCTCCAGCTCTATGTACCCCTTGAGCACCTGAAGGCAGGGGAGGCGTGCATGGGCCGCAAGATGCGAACGGGACGCACAGGCAGGCAGAGAGGAGAGAGAGCGGATGAAGGGGAGAGGCAAGAGGTAGAGGAGAATTCACGTGTAATCCAGAAGGTGGTTGAGGTGATTGAGGTGATTGAGGTGATTGAGGTGATTGAGGTGGTTGAGGTGGTTGAGGTGATTGAGGTGATTGAGGTGATTGAGGTGATTGAGGTGGTTGAGGTGATTGAGGTGATTGATTGAGGTGATTGAGGTGATTGAGGTGATTGAGGTGATTGAGGTGATTGAGGTGATTGAGGTGGTTGAGGTGATTGAGGTGATTGAGGTGGTTGAGGTGATTGAGGTGATTGAGGTGGTTGAGAGAGCGGCGGGGTTTGAGTGTGAGGCGGGGGATGCGAGCGAAGAGTGGCACCACAAGGCGAGCAGTGATGCATAGGCGATGGACTCACGAGCGTGTAGCACTTCTTCTCGTGCTCTGTTGGCCGCCCAAAGTGCACTGTACGGGTGACGTCTGTTGTGCCGTCCAGGTACTGAAGTTCAACAGGGTGAGGAGAGGAGCCGGGGGGAGATGGGAGACGGGAGAAGGGGGAGGGGGGAGAAAAAGGGGGAAGGGGGGGGAAAGGGGGGAAGGGGGGGAAGGGGGGAAGGGGGAGAAGGGGGGAAGGGGGAGAAGGGGGGAAGGGGGAGAAGGGGGGAAGGGGGAGAGGGATCGGGATGAAGGGGAGATGGAATGGAGGTGGAGAGCGGAGAAGTGTGACATGCGGCAGCACAGAAGATGTGCCTGGCGACTGCACTCCTGCAACCCCATGCCCCCAAACTCCCCGTGCGTTTGATCGCCCTCACCTGCCCCCCCGAGTCGCAGAGGAAGATGTGGTTAGCGGAGAGAGCAGCGCAGGTGGCGGGCTCCGGCTTGTAGTGGATGATGGCCGCATTGGTGCCCACCGACGCTATGGTGGCGAACGATGGCCCCATGAAGTGCTGGGAGGGGAGAGAGGTATGGAGGAGGGAGGAAGGGAGGAAGGGAGGAAGGGAGGAAGAAGGGGTTGAGGGAAAGAGGAGGCAGAGGGGAGGGAGAACGAGGTGTGTATCACCCGAAGCTAGACAACGCAATGACGTGTGGCATGGGGCATGGGGCGATGGGGGTTTGGGGCACGGGGCAGGGGCGTTCAGCTAGAGCAAGGCTAGCAGCACCTCACCTCCTGCTCTTGTCGGAACGCCTGCAGCTTATCCGACACGCTGCACTCTGTCAATGCCACCGGACCCCCTTCCTTCTCGCCCTCCTTCTCGCCTTCCTTCTCCTCTTGCTTCTCCCCTTGCTTCTCCGCTGGCTTCTCCGCTTCCTTACTCCCTTCCTTCTCTTTCTCCCCCTCCTCTCCCTTCTCCCCCTTCTTATCCCCATCCCCCTCGTGCACGTCAGTCATCTCCTCATCCTTCTCCTTCTCCTTCCCCTTATCCTCCTCCTTCTCGTCCTTCTTCACCTTTCCCTTCTCCTCCTTCTCCTTCCCCTCCTCCTTCCCTGTCTCCTTTTCCTCCTCCTTCTCCCTTTTCTCCTTCTCCTCCTCGTCTTTCTCCTCCTCTTCTTTCTCCTTCTCATCCTCCTTTTTCCCCCTCCCCCTCCCCCTGCCCTTCCCCTTCCCCTCACTGGAGCCCCCGCCCTTCTCTTCCCCCTCCCCACCAGACCCCCTTGCGATCCTGCTGCTGCGCCGAGTGGGGGTGGCATAACTGCCACAGGGGGGCATGGGGGCCGTGGAGGGAATGGGGGGGAAGGGGGGGATGGGGGAGATAGGGGGATGGGGGAGATGGGGGATGGGGGAAGATGGGGGGATGGGGGAAGATGGGGGGATGGGGGAAGATGGGGGGATGGGGGAAGATGGGGGGATGGGGGAAGATGGGGGGATGGGGGAAGATGGGGGGATGGGGGAGGTTTAAGACAAAAGGGTAGGAGGCAAGAGAAGGGATGGGGGGAGGCACGGCGACAGTGCGAGGTGCAAGGCAGGTGGGAGGCAGGTGGGAGGCAAGTGGGAGGAAGGTGGGAGGAAGGTGCAGCCGCAGGTGCAGCAGCAGGTGCAGTGGCACTCACGTGCTCTTGCGCTTGCTGCCTGCAGTTTCCACTCGCTCCTTGAAGTACCCCGGCGCTCCCTGCTGCTCCCTCATCTACGCACGCACGCACCACCACACACCATAGGGGCGAACAGGGGCGACCAGGAACGACCAAGGGGGGAGGAGAGATGGTTAAGGCGCACACTGGAAGGCCTTAGAGAGAGCGAATGTAAGCGCTGGATAACCCCAAGGAACCTCCCCAAAACCCCGCTCCCTCCTCCCTCCTCCCCATGTGCCCCACCCATGTGCCCCACCCATGTGCCCCACCCATGTGCCCCCCTGTGCACCTGGTGGTCGAGCCATGCAAAGAAGCGCACGAGTGCGACCCCGTCCCTCACATGGCATGCCCGTAGCCCCGCTATCTCCACCTCGTTCTGATGTACAGGCAGGGAGGGGGGGAGGGAGAGGGGAGAGGGAGGATGAGGAGAGGGGAAAGACACCAAATAACACAGCTTTGTGTATCTTGCTTTGCAGGCACTTCCGAGGCACAAGCAAGGGCGGGTCACCACACAACGACTCACTCTCTCCCCACCACATCCTTCCCCTCTCTCTCCCCATCACCAACACAACCCAAGAGGAACCCCCATCCCCTCTTCCCCTTCTCCCCCCGCGTTCAACATTTCCCCCTCCCTTCCCCCTTCCCCCCCCTCCCCTCCCCCCTCCCAGCCAGACCTTGATGGCTTTTTCAAGGGCGATGGGCGACTGGTGCAGCAGCAGGTGCTCGGCAGGGAGCTGCTTGCTCACGGCCTGGTACACAGCGTACGAGCACGTCGCAGGGGACAGCCACACACCGTACACCGGTGCGTCCACCGGTGCTGAGTCCTTTTCCTTCCCTTCCTTCTCCCCGCTGTTCCCTGCTGCCCCCTCTTTGGCGTCTGCAGCACCACCCTCTTGTGCTGTTTTGCTTGCCTCCTTGCTCCCTCCTTCTGCCTTCGCCTCCTTACCTTCCCCCTTCCCTTCCACTTTGCCTTCTTCCCTTGCCTTCTCCTCTACTTTCTCTCCGCCCGTCCCTTCGTCCTTCACTTGCTCCTTCTCCTTCCCCCCCTCCTGTACCTTCACCTCCTTTCCCGCCTCTTCCCCCTTCTCCTTGCCACTACCGCCCCCTTCAGCAACAGCAGCAGCAGCAGCAGCGGCGGCGGCGGCAGCAGCGAGCGCATGGAGGTCAGGAAGAATGGCGTTGTAGTCCTTCACCTGCACGCCCTCGCCCTTGAGATGCGCCGCCACCTGCACAAGCACACAGCGGTGGGAAGAGGGGAGAAGCCTTTGAGTAGACTCCAAAGCAAAACGGGCCACCACCTTCACAAGCCCACAATGGAGGGAAGAGCGCAGAAGTCACGATGAGAGAGAGGTGAGGGAAAAGCAAGGCAGGACTCAGGAGTAAGGAGCGGGTGCATGGAGGTCAGGAAGAATGGCAAGGTAGTCGTTCACTTGCACGCCATCGCCCCTCAGATGGGCCGCCACCTGCTCGTGTGCACAGTGGTGAGGCAGGGCGTGGGAGGGAGGGTGGGTCAGTGGTGGGTGGGGCAGGGCGTGGCAATGGAATGGGGGGATGTGGGAGGCTGGCGGACCGCACCACAGACCATGAGCAAGCCACTCATGCACCTGTGGCAGGCAGAATGCAGGCGCATCTCATGATTCCATGCACAACACACCCACATCAACCCACGGTTACCACCCCCCTTATTAAACCCCCTTCCCCCTTCCCCCTTCCCCCTTCCTCCAACCACGCACCTCATCCGTGACCTTCTTGCCATCCACGTAGATGGTGGCATCCCCCATGGTGACCACCGCGTAGCTGAGCACGACGGGGTTGTACAGCACGTCGGCCCCGCGCACGTTGAGCAGCCACATGACCTCGTCCAGCGCCGTCACCACCAGCGCGCGCGCCCCCTCCTCGCGCATCTTGCGCCGCACCCACGCCAGCTTGTCGCCCACGCCGCGCCCCGCGAACTGCACCGGGTGCACGCGCACCGGCGCGGACGGGGCTGCTGGGCGATCTGCTCCCCACACCTCGTCCACCAGGTTGGCTGGCGTCTGGGGAGAGGGCGGGGGGAGGGGGAGTGGGAAGAGGGGAGGAAAGGGCGGGGGGAGGGAAAGGGGAAAGGTGGAGGGAGGGGAGTAGGGGAAGAAGGTAAGGGGAGGAGAGGAGAAGACACAGTGGTTTAGTGATCACGGAGCAGGTCGAGACAAAGAGGGGTTTTTGAAACGGATAGGAAGGGAGGGAGGAGATGCGGAGAAGAGAGGAGGGGAGGGGAGGAGGCGAGGGAGGGAGGGAGAAAGGGACGAGCGGGAAACAGGCGTTGATCCCACTCACCAGCACGAGGTGCTGGCCGGCCTTGTCAAGCTCGTGGGTGACGCGCCTGGCAGCGTCGATGGAGAGCGTGGACGCGTCCACACCTATGCGCGCCCCACGGGGCAGGTGCTGATTGGGGGGGGGGGAGAACAGGGGAGGGGACAGGTGGGTGGGACGAGGCAGCGGCAAGGGGCAGGGCAGCGTGGAGGAGGGGCGGGGAGAGCCGCGCGAGGGGCGGTTTTGGGGGCTGTGGGAGAAGCCGAGGTGGAGACGACAAGGAGTCAAGTCAAGGACGCAGATGGACGCGCTGAGAGCGCGGAAAGAGTGGAAGGCACGGAGAGATCAGACAGCGCGGGGGAGAGGGGGTGGGAGTCGGGACGCACGGTGGCGGCCCATTTCTCGAGGGTGCCGGACTTGCAGAGCTGCCAGTCGGTGCTGAGCTGCGAGGCGGCCTGCAGGAAGTAGCGGCCGTCCGTCCACAGCAGCGCGTCCGACGCCGTCACCAGCGCTATGCCTGGGGGGGAGGGAGAGGTAGGGGCGGGGAGGGCGGGCCAGACAGGAGAGAGTGCGGGCACAGTCGAGGGGGGGGTTGCACAGCAACGCAGGGACGAGAACTGGAGAGTGAGAAATGGGGGAGGATCGCAGGGAAGAGGAAGAATGGGTACGGACCAAGGGGGAACCAGCTGTAGGATGGTCAGCAAGACGGCATGGCGGAGTGGCGGCGTGTGAGCACGTGAAGGCACGTGAGCAATATACAGCCATGTGAGCTCACCTGCGGATCCCGAGAAGCCTGAGATGAACTTGCGGCGCTGGTCGCACTCCGCCACGTACTCGCTCTGACGGGGGGCGGAGGAGGAGGGGGGGGATGGGAGAAAAAGGGGGACCACGAGGCAACAACGCGGGCAGCGCGGGCGGGGGACCAGATGCCGCGCTACAAGGAGCACTCATTTCTCTCCATTGATTTCTCTCGGAAACGGCTCAGTGTGCATGCAATTCGATTTCATCTGAACTGATCACTCTCTTTTTCCCTTTTCCCTTTCCCCTTTCCCCTTCCCCACCTGGTGCGCGTCCTCAGACGGCACGATATACGCCGCCAGCGCGCCGCCCTCGTACTTCGCCATCAGCGCGCGCAGCGCCGCTAGCTGCGCCGACGTGTCCACGGATCCCGGCGCCTCTGCCGCCGCACTCGGCGGTGCGGCCTCCGCGTCTGATGCAGCCATGGCGTAGCGGTAACGGTCAAAACGACGGGGAAAAAACGCGGACGCGGATCCGGCAATCGTGGGAAAGTACCGAGCGAGCACGACTAAGTAGTGGTACTTGGGAAAAGCACGACTAAGTAGTGTTGGTGATACAGTGGCATGCAGGGAAAAGCACGAATCTCAGAAATTGGCGCAGGGGAAAATGGAAATTGACTCGCTATAAAAATGACTCGCATTTGTGCTCGTTTCTTTCATGGATCTTTATCACATAATCTAAATTTGCAAGATGCAAACTTTTAACACGTCAATTATATGTAGAAATTTTTGTTTCCTCTGCCCATAATCCAGTTGAGGACAGCTTGATTGAGCTTCACTCCATTGGCTGTTGCCGTCGTCCATAAGAACGACGTTGTACTGCAATGCCAGGGCCTCCTTGCCAGAATAAACGCCCCAAAGTCTCTCCTCTCCTCCACCACATCCCTCACATACTTAAACGTGTCAAACGCCGCACTCACCACCGCAGCCTCCTCCCTCACGCCGCACTGTTGCGCCGCTCCCCTTGCCCAAAACCTCCTCCTAACCCACCCTTTAGACAAAACCATCCGTTGTAAGTCCCTGCGTGCTCTCAGAATACCCCAGATGCACGAGGAGGTGTGGGTGCGGTTGAGCGAGTCCAGCTGGCCGCCCAGCGCGAGGGCGACCTGATCGAAGAGGCTGTTGACGAGGAACACGGGGGCCACCATGCGGGACAGGGCGTGTTGCGGGAAGAAGCAGCGCCATCGCGTGCGCGGCAGAAAATCTGCTGTGGTGTGGGACAGGGGAGGGAGGAGTAAGTAGGTCAGTAGTATGGAACTTCAGTTGGTTGGAGAATGTTGGAGTTGGGGATCAGGAGGGGGAGAGGGAGCGGGGGACGGCTGGGAGGGTGGAGGAGAGCGGGGAACGGGGCAGGCGTAGCATGAGAGCGCAATAGGCATGTGATTTGGGGGTTGGGATGGATGGTTTTTGAGCTGACCTGCCATGCAATTGGAGTTGAGATGCATGGCGTGCAGGGCCACCACACGCTGCACTCGCGACCGCATGGGCCGCCTGCCTTCCCTGCCCCGTGCATCTGCATGCACACATGGGGGGACGCCACAGTGAACACCAAAATCCTCAGATCTAGAACCTGGCTCGCTCCGTGGGCTTAAGCCAAGCCAAGAGTAAAATGCATCAGATGAGTCACGACAAGAGACAGTACATCTCCTAAGAGCTACTGCTTGTCTGTTGCACATGCTGCTGGGACCTGCCCATTTAACCTGCCCCTTGCCCGCCTAGCCTGCGCGCCTTGTCTAACTAACCCGTGGGGCCGGCACGTACCCACGAACATGCCGCCATCCATGAGGCACTTGACTGATGCTTGCGGCAGCAGGCGCTTGAAGCGATCGCACACCGCCATCACGGCCTCTGCGCCCGCAGAGCACCCCGTCACCAGCACGTGCGTCGCTGCCCCCATGCCCCTTTTCCGCACCAGGTCTGCGCATACATTCGGGGGGGGGGGATAGGAGAAGGGAGGAAGGATACGGGCAAGGGGGTGGAGTGGAGTGCAGTGGCAGGTGGGGCAAGCTGAGAGCAAGGTGATAGAAACTGTGATAGAATGACATTGAGGGGGGGGGGGGACATATTAGCGCTACTGTGGCACTGCTCTGTGGGGCAGGGAGCCGTCAGCCATTCACTGTTAGCAGAGCAGTGGAGCAGTGGAGCAGTGGAGCAGTGGAGCCACCAGGTGCACGTGCGGCTGGCACCCACCTGCCATGAAGGCGCTGACTATGTTGTACCCGTCCAAATAAAGCTCCTTCGTCACTGTCCCCACGCCATACCCTCCCGCGCTCTGCCCTCCACCCGCTGCTGGGTTGATTACACTGCTCATGCTCGCACCGCTGCTGCTCCTGCCACCGCTTCTGCTTCCGCTGCTGCTGCTGCTGCTGCTGCTGCTGCTACTGTCGGTTTCACTACTGCTGCTGTCAATTCGTCTGTACAAGAGGAAGTCCCTCTGCTGATTACTGCTGCTGCTGCTGGATTTTTGCAACTTGCTAGGGTAAAAGGCGCCACGCCTGCTCTTATTATTCCTGCTGCCACCACTACCTTCCATTCCGTCGCTAACACTACGAACCACCCCTCCGAACCACGCGGCCGGCACGCCTGCGACCAGCTTGCGCCCCGCCGTCCCCGCGTAGCCCCCCCCGTCGCAGTAGTTGAGCACCGCCAGGTTCCACGCCGCGAGCCCGGGGTTCTCGCGGGGATCCGCGCTCAAGATGCCGCCCATTTCGCTGGGGATCCGCGGGTCCTGGGGAGAAGGGGGAGAGAGGAGGGCGGGATGAAGTGAGGTAGAATCAGGGCAGGGAGTGCTGTAGAAAGAGGGAAGGGGAGGGGGTGGGGGGGGGATGGGGGGGTTGGGGTGTGGGGAATGGCAAGCGGAAAGAGCGCAAGAGAGGGCGGACGGCGCGCGCACCTGGGGGGAGCGCGGCCATGCGCGGGAAGAGCCGAGATTGCCTCGAGCCCGCCAGGCGCAGCTGAGCGGCGAGGTGCACCACGCGCCGCCGCGCAAGTGCAACACCCACTTGCGCAGCCCCGCGCCCGCGCCTGGGCGGACATAATACCCGGGCGGACTGCAGTTGCGGGGGCGGGCGGAAGAAGGGCGAAATTAGAAAATCAAGTACAGTGCCGCAGAGGATTCATGAGGGCTGGTTGCTCGTTTGCTGCTGGCATTTACAGTTTTCTGAAGGAATGCTAAAGCGAGAGCGCCTTGGTCAGCGCTAAAGCAAGGATCAGTCCGTGCACCTTGGTCACGCCAACCCGCAGCTGCCAGGCAATCGGTGCGCCGACATAAGCCGGTCAACGCCTGGGTGCCCGCAGCTGCAGTAGGGCTTCCAACCTTTCCCTGGAGGCCGTTGAAATGCAAGTGCAAATGCGAGGGCGAGGGCGAGCAGACGTGCGCACCTGCCGTCGAGGCACTTAGCGCCGAACGAGTTGTTCGGCAGCAGAATCAAGCGCGTTAGGCGGTTCCCGCCCTGTGCCGCCGCCGCGTCCTCGACATAGCCCCAGCAGCCGGCAACTCCACAGGCGAGAATCAGCACGAGGGAGCGGATGGCGATGCGCGCGTTGCTTCGTACTTTGAGACTGAGGAGCGGCGGCGCTGAGGCACCGCCGGGAAATCGTTGCGATGCGACCATGGTAGTAGTAGATTATGGCGTGCGAGGGCATCGAGGAATGTTCGGCATTACTGGGGGCCAATGATATGGGTCGTGAGACGGAGAGTTCACGGGTGGTTGCGACGGCAGAAGCAATACTGTTGGGAAACTGGAGACCACACGGCACAGTCAGAGCAGAGCACCACCAAGGAAAGTTGGGGGGAACCAACCACTGTGCAGAATTGGTCAGTAGTCCCCGCGCGCCATCCAGGGTGCGTCCTGAGGACGCGTTACAAGTCGGACCAAGAAGGGTTCAAGTTTTCAACATTCAAGATTCCGGTGTGGTTACCTTATTGTAACCTATTTACACCACACAAATGTTCCAACGCGGTCAAGACGCCGCGATTTTTCGCCCCCGCCAGGACGAACGCACGTCGCGAGATCTTCACCCCCATGTTCGTCCACAGCGACAAAAGTACCGAATCGGCACATGCCGATCGTGGCGAACATATGCAGACGAAAACTTCACCCGCTTTTTTCGGTTGTGGAGCTGGCTGGGCAACCATGTGTTTTTTCGTAAGTTCGTTTTTGTCGCCAGATTCCCGTCGCGCGAATTTTGCATCTTGAACGACAATGGACGAACCGCGGTTGGGTACAACTTCCACCCCCCGTCTTGACTGTCTGTATTTTGATCCTTCGCGATCAAACTCCCGGCGGAGGCATTCGAACGCGCTGTTCATCCGAAACTGCAAATCTCCGTCTTGGTCCAACTTGAGCCACAATTTTGAAGAAATGTCCCACTGGAGCCTACTGTATCGCACATAGCCCGGAGCTTAATATGCCAGACCAAGCTGCACCGAGTGTTCAGCACTTGGGACAGGCCTTCATGAGGACTAGGGTCACAGCAGCCAAGGCCAAAGTGAGGTTGGGTGAGTTTGGTATGGGCTGGCTGCTGCTGGCTAGTTCCCGTGCGCCAACCAGCGCTTCGGAAAGAGGGGCTGGTGGGGGCATTCCAGCCAATCAGAAGTAGCGCGTTTCGGAAAAGTGACAACGACGAGGCTTCGCATTCGACTGGCTACAGTTTCGATATAATTCAATGTAATTTTATGACATGAAGCGGAACACTATCTGCATTCATAGCTCAAATCTAGACGGGTATAGCAGAATTCGAAACATAGTTCAGATGAAACCAGATCAAAACTCAAACAAAACATAGTTCAAAGGAAACATGGCTCTGATGAATATAATCAAAAAAACATCACACGATTCTTCAGTGTTCTTTTCTGATATTTGCCCCACGTTCAGCCGCTTCAATTACCTATGAGCACAACTCCCACGTTGCTGAATAAGCCTCTGGTACTTGCTGGTTCGCAGGTAATCCAATCGTCAGGTCCCCATTCCCTGCGAGTCTTGTGAGTCATGTGAGCGTGTGAGCGTGTGAGCGTGTGAGCATCGCTATCCCCTATGGATGTGCTATTCCCCTTAGAGTCCGCGCTCGGCCCGTCCGACGACGCCTTCCTCTCACCCCCGCCACCTTCCGCCTCCCCCTCGCCCTTCTCCCCAGCGGCAATCGCCGCCGCCTGGAAATCCGTGCACCATGCCGCGGCTGATGCGGCGGATTCTGCGGTGGAAGCAGCCGCGCTGCCGGATCCCCCGTTGACGCGCGACCAGCTCGCCGCCCTGCGCCCGCATTTGGCGCTCCTGCGGCGGCTGCGCTTCATCCTCGCGGTTCGGGATGCCCAAGCCGCGTCGCTGGTCGCGCTACTTAGGCGGCTCGATGCGGAGCGGTCTGTAAATGCCAGCGGGTTCGCGTCTGACAAAGCAGGCGCCGCGGAAATCGCGGCGCATGCTGCGGAGAGCTGCTTGCTGGTGGTGGGCGCGTGGATTAGGAAGGTGCGGCAGCAGGCCCCCCTAGCAGTGACGAGGCAAGGAGAGGCAGGAGGAGGAGGTGCGAGGGTGGGCGGGTTTAGTGGCGTTAGCGAGTCGCAGTGGCGTGTGGTCAGTGGCGGCATTGAGGTGGCTCAGGTGGTTATTGGCAGAGCGGAGAGGCGCACGTGTGAGCCTCGGGATTGGGGGGATGACGCACGGTGGGCAGGGGGAGGGGGGGTATCAGCTGCAGTGTACCTGCTGGGTGTTGCCTGCCACTGCATGGCACAGCAGCAGAACCAGCAGCAGCTGCAACAGGAGGAGGAGGAGAGGGATGAGAAGCAAAACAGTGATGGAGAATTCATGCACGTTATGGCGGCATCGCTGCATGCTGCCATGCGCCACTGTCCCCATGCCATCGTCCATTCCTGCTTCAAGGAAGCCCTTGCAGGCATGGGCTATGCCATGCTCGCATGCACCCTCACTTTCTCCGCCCCTCCCTTCGACACACCCTCTCCTGCACCTATCCCCACTGCCCATGCCACAATGTCCTTCCCAGCGCTTCTTTCCTCTCTCCTCCACCTCAGGCCCTTGGCCTCCAAGCCTGCACCATTGCCAGCACCACCCGCAGTAGCAGCAGCAGCACCAGGAGCGGCAGCAGCAGTGCTGGTCGGCCCAGACGTGCCCCTCTGGTCGGCAGTGGTGCGGTGCGTTGAGTTCGTGACTGCTCGCTCTGCCGTGCTTCTCCCACCCGCACAAACAGCACCCCTCCTCTTCTCCCTCCACTCCGTGCTCGCTGCTGCGCTCCCCCCATCCTCTCAACCATCCCCACCTCCTTGGGATCATCCCAGAGGCATGCCTCCTCCTCCTCTACTCGCCCCTCCTCCCCCCCTTCCGTCCCTCTGTGCGCCTGTGGCGGTGCTGTGTGTGTGCGGTGTGCTGCGGGGCCTGTATGCAGCGCGGCACCACCACCTCTCCCTGCTGCGCCCACACACACTCAAACAGGCCGTGTCGAAGGACGGGCCAGCAGCCCTGCCTGCAGCTGCTGCGGAATCCGCTGCTGCAATTGCTGAGGCACAGGCACAGGCACAGGCACAGGCAGCGGCAATGGTAGGACCAGTGTCTGCAATTGTGTCCAAGGTAGCGGTGAGGGCAGCTCCTGCTAGCAGCCCGCTTCACAACAGCAACAGCAGGCAGAGAGGAAGTAGACCCAGCAGGAGCAGCAGTGCGAGCAGCAGTGAAGCATCCCCCTCCTCCCAGCTGCGAGCCAGTGCAATTGGCGCCTACAGCCCTGCTCTCTTCCCCCCCCTCTGCGCCCTCGAGCACCTCCTGCTCTCCGCTGCCCGCTCTGCTTGCCCCTGGCCTCCCTCCTCCCCCTCTCTCCCCACCCTCGCTCTCTCCTCACCACCGCCACTCAAGCACAGAAGAGAGAAGGGAGGCGTGTGGAAGGAAGAGACGAAGGGGCTGGGGGGCGAGGGCGTGGAGGCCCTTTCTTCTGCTGGCCTGCCTGCTGACCTGTGTTGGACCCAGGAACCTCTTCTTGCTGCTGCTGCTGCTGCTGCTGGTGGACGAAGCTGCAGCAATAGCACCTGCGCCAGCAGCGGCAGCAGCAGTCAGCAGCAGTGGTCGGCTCTTGTGTTCCTGCGAGCGGTGGCCTTCGCCCTGTGCCAGCTCATGGCAGGGGGTCGGCCAGGCCTCATGACTGTGCATGCCATGGGGGGGGATAGGGACGGGACTGGTGGCGGTGATGGTGCGGTGCTGGAGTGCCTGGTCGCTGCTCTGCTGTCTGACTGCCTGCAGCTTGGCCCATGGCACGCTGCCGCTGCTTCCCTCGTGCTGCATGCTCAAGCACAGACAGAGCCACACTCCCAAGCACAGGCAGAGACACACTCCCGGGCACAGGCACACGCACCAGCACAAGCTCTAGTACAGGCAGAAGCAGAGACACGAGCCCGAGCAACACACAAGGAGGGCCTAGAGGGCTATACGCTAGCTGCAAGCAGGCAGCTGGTGGCAGCACTGCCGGTGTTGGTTGGGGGGCCGTGGGTGCAGCAGGCGGGGGTGATGGCGCGCTGCGTGTGCGATGTGGTGGAGGGCAGACACGGCCTGTCCGCACTGCATGAGGCTGCTGTCAAGGCCATGGCGCCCGTTGTGGCTGCTGCTGGTGTGGCGAGGGAATCAGCAGGAGAGGCAGACGAAACAAGAGGAGCAGGGGAAGCAGGAGGAGCAGGAGGAGCAGGAGGAGCAGGAGGAGAAGATAAAGTATCAAGAGCAGCAGCAGGTGGTGGAAGCAGAGGTGGCCGCAGGCGTTCTGCGAGTGTTGCCATTCAAGCCGAGTCCCTGGTGCCCTTCCCCGCTCCTCCTCCTCTCCTTCCCCTCTCCAACCGCGCATCCCTGCTCTCCCTGGCACGCACCCTCACTCGCTACTCCCTCTCCCTCAACTGCTCCCACCGCATGTTTGCTGCTGCTGCTGCTGCTGCTGCCGCTGCTGGATCAGGAGCGAAAAAAGCAGGGAGCAATGGCCCTGGCAGAACCATCGCTCCTGTCCTGGCAGCAGAGAGCACCACGGACCTTGCCTTGCTGCAGAGAGCAGCGGACGCGGCAACCACGGTGCGGGCCGGTGCATTCGTGGCAGCGTGCGTCGTGCTGTCTAGCATCAGCAGCACCGTTGCAACGCTTGCTGCTGCAGAGGATGATGAGGGCCCCTCGGATGCGCGAGTAGCAGTGGGGTCTGGAGCAACTGCGGATAAGAAAGCAGACGATCAGGGTTCTGGTCCCGATAGGGGGAATGGGGTTGAGGGGGTGAATAGGATGGGTGAGGGGGTTGAACGTAATGGGGCGGAGGGACATATTGGTTCAGCAGAAGCAGCTGAAGTGAGCTGGGTGAGGGGTAACCAGGAGGGGGAGCAGCAGCAGAGGGTGGGTGAACAAGATAATCAAGGGAGTGCAGGGGACGAGCACATGGGGGGAGCAGCTGCCTGGGCCTGGAGGGACGTGCAGGGAAGGGTGGCAGTGGAGGCGTTGACCAGCCTGGCCTGGCTTGACTTCTCCCGAGTCAACGTGGGTCAACTCTTCCCTGCTCTCGTGGCAGGGAGTGTGGAGATAGTTAAGGGGGGGGAGGAGGGAGCAGGTCGAAGAGACTTGGTGGAGGGGAGAAGTGTGGCGGGTGTGAGGGGTGGGGGGGGTTGGAGGACGAAGGGGCAGGGTGTTGGAAGAGAGGTGGCTAGGAGGCTGGATGGAAGGGGTGTCAGGACAGCGAGTGACTTGTGCTTGCAGCTGCCGTCAAGCCAGTTGGTGGCGCTGGGACGAGGTAGGACGACAATGAAGCTCGTAAAGACAACGACCTTCCCTGTCGCCAATCCCTCCTATCTACTATCTCCCCATTTGCTCTCTCTCGTGTGTCTTGCCCTCTGCCTGCTCACCTTTCTCAAGGGTCAGTGGGTTAGCAAGCCAGCGGGTCAGCGGGTCAGCGGGTGAGCGGGTGAGCGGGTGAGAGGGTGAGCGGGTGAGCGGGTAGCGGGTCAGCGGGTGAGCGGGTAGCGGGTGAGCGGGTCAGCGGGTCAGCGGGTAGCGGGTGAGCGGGTCAGCGGGTGAGCGGGTGAGCGGGTGAGAGGGTGAGCGGGTGAGCGGGTAGCGGGTCAGCGGGTGAGTGGGTAGCGGGTGAGCGGGTAGTGGGTGAGTGGGTGAGCGGATCATCGGGTCAGCGGGTAGCGGGCCAACGGGTCGTGCTCCAGTGGTGCTCATTCAATTGGTGGGCTCATTCTGAATCCACTCAGGGTGGTGGCAAACCACCTGAAAACCTATCAGGGTGGTGGCAAACCACTCGGAAGCCAATTCAACTCCCCACCCTCCCCACCCTCCTGCCAGGCTCTTTTTTGCCGGTGCTTGCGTCCCTGGCCCCGCCCTCCCGGGCCTACCACTGGCAGCACGACCCTGCTGGCTCCTCTGCGCTGCTCTTCCTCTTCTGTGCTCTGCCCGCCGCCCTTCCGCGCCTGCCCCTCCACCTCTTCCTGCACCGCCTCGCACCCCTGATCGTCATGTGAGGAACGCGTGGCTACTGTGTCAAAGCAATTTCCATATGCTTCCGGGTCGCATCTTATCATCATGCACAGAATGCGCGGCTCTATTGCGTCCCATACTATGTTATAGTCACCGTTGCAGATGCAACGAGGTTGAAAATGCACGCGCTCTGCCTTCCCGCCTCCCTGCCTGTCCGCCTGCCTTCCTCCCCCCAGGCATCTCTCCCACCCGCAGCCCGTCCTGTGTTCTGCAGCCCACGCCCTCCTCGCCTCCTTCCTCTCCCTCCATGCCGACACCCTCCTCCTCCTTGTGTACCCCACTCCTCCCTCCTCGCCCTCCCAACCCGCTTCTTTCCCCTCGGCTCTTCCGTCTCTCCCTTTCTTTAACAAGAAAGCACCCCACGGATCCTCCCATGGCGATAGCAGCACCAAGAGCGGGGCAGGAAACACCAGACGCATTGGCTTGAAGCAGGAGGAGAGTGGCAGTGAGGGAGGTATCGGCGCTGGTGGTAGGGAGAGGGGTGAGGAGGAGCGGGAGGAGCGGGAGGAGCGGGAGGAGCGGGAGGAGCGGGAGGAGCAGGAGCGATTGCTGGAGGAGATAGAAGGAGTGGCACTGGCATATGTGGAAGAGTCTGTGAAGGTGTGTGAGGGATGGCAGGGGGGGCAGGGAGGGCAGGGAGGGATAACATCACAGGAGAGAGACTGTGGGGCATACCCACCCCCCCTCGCTGTGCACATGCCGTGCTCCCTTGCTCTGCACATATCACCCTGCCTGCATGTCTTCTCTGACCTGCGCACATTCTTCTAGGCACTCCTCTGCCTGCCACTGCCCCCCCCCCCCCTCCCTCCCCTCTCCCCACCCCCAGCTCTTCCCTGCCGTCACGCCCTTCGACGCCTTCCGCCAGGGCCTTGGCTCCATCGCTCGCTGCCTCCCCCCAGGCCGCCCCGCCACTGTGCTCTGCTTCCGCCTCCTGTCCCGCCGCGTGCTCTGCCTTGTTGCAAATGCTGCTGCTGCTGCTGCTGGTTATGCTGGTTCCACTGCTGATGCAGGGGGAAGGGGAGGGAGCGAGAGCAGCAGCAAGCAGAGGGCGGATGGGGCTGAGGCGGAGGGAGCAGGGAGCAATGGGGATGGGGGAGAAGGCCAGGGCGGGCAGCTGAGGCCGTTGCAGGGGGAGAAGGGCAACGAGCGGGCTGCTGGGTCTGGAGGGGAGGCCACGCACGAGCAGGCAGTGGCAGGTGTTAGGGGTGCGAATGGAGGGAGTGCGGTGCAAGTGGGTGCCACTGGTGGATGGCGGCAGCTGCTGCAGCTGCTGCTTCATCTCATTCCAATAGTGGATGTGCAGGTCAGTAACCCTTTTGTTGGGATGCGGGTCAGCGACTGAGCTGAAATGTACCGGATCTGACCACGTGTGGTGTTGTTACTACGACTGCCCCCTCTGGTCCATGCACGTCGCACTCCCGCTTCTCTCACCTATCTCATGCCCCCCCAGTTATCTGCATTTTCGTACATTCTCTCATCACGTACCGTATTGTCGCCCATCTCTACTGCCTTCCCATGGCAGGTTCTGCCTCTGCTGCTGCAAGAGGTGGCATCAACCCTGGTGGCTATCCGCCCAGTTCCACCTCAGGCCCCTCAAGCTCATTCCACACACTCACCAGCTCCAGCCACAGGCAAGGAAGAGAGCAGTGGAGAGGGCACCGCACAGCCTCAATCCGAGTCTTTGCAAAGGGAGCAGCAGCAGCCGAACGCTTCAGTACCTATGGAGCACTCAGCAACAGAATCGCCACATGGGGAGAGGCAGAATCCGAGCACGCAACCTGACAACCGTTTATCCTCAACCAAAGCACACCAGGTGCAGGGTCACAGAGCTGCAGGGCGTTCCGAGAGCTCCCAGGGGGCTGAGGGTGAGGAGGGAGCAGTGAGGAGGCAGTGGCAGCAGGACGCGTTGGGGGAGCTGTACTCGGTGATCTCGGGGTGCTACGACTACGTGCGACGCCCCACGCTCGTGTCCTTCTTCCAGACGCTCTCCTTCATGTGCAACCATACTGGGGGTCTCGCGACAGGCCAATCAAGACTTTAGGAACGGGCTTCTGTGTGCCAGGCTGCCAGCACTGTCAGCAGCAGTATGTAGCGTGCCGCAATATCGAGCCAGTGTAGCTTGAGGCATGTGGCTGAAGACTGTCATGGAGATGTGAAAGAGTACTCCCATCGCAACAGTGTCTAGTCATAGGACAGTGTCACTCAGCCTAGCATTGACATAGCAGAAAGATAAGTTTAGACAAATGCAAGTTTGAAGACCATGCAGTTTGTATCCTGCTAACTGGTCCATCGGTGCACAGCAGAGAATCCAGCATCACCAGCAGCTTATCCTCCAGTGCAATAGCCATGACATCATGTTGAAATTACAGAAAAAATACCCTTAGGGAAAATGATGAAATTACAGTATCCAAGCAATGCAGGGCCACCTGTGTCAAAAGGGAGAGCAACAAGCTGTTTACTTTTGGCCAAAGAGGTTCTTGAGGCTCTTGGCAATGGCCTCGAGGGCATTCTCAGCGCGCACTGCCTCCTTCTCATCGCTCGCCTCCTTGCGCTGCCCAGAGATCTTAATCGCGTTCGCCATACCCCACCCGTCTCGCTCGCCAATACCCTGCGACACTGACTGCGACGTCTGCTTGTAGCTGGCACCGCCACCGCTGCCTCCCTGCCCTGTCGCGTCGTCCAGGCCTCCCTCTCCCTTTGGGCCTGTGGGCGCAAATTGGAGGAATGGGGGAATATGAGCCAATAGTTTACCTTGGGAGACTGATTCCTAAAGCAAATGCATGCAGTGGCAATGTGCCCACGTGTGAATACCAGGGGGATTCACCTGGTTCATTCAAATTCAGTTGATGCCACCAGTTGAAAATGCCCTACAACTACGAAATCGTAAGGATACTGAAGCAGGCGCCAGCTAGTGAAGCGTGCAGGTGTTGTGCGGGAGAGGGACGGTATGATGTGCACTGCTCTGAACCCCGCCCAACCTCTTCCAATTCGGCTTTCACCAGCGGCTGTAGTTATCTCGGGATTCCGACAGGTCTCGCCAAACTGGTAGTTGCACAGGAGCTCACCAACTAAAAGCTGCTACATTGTGCAAAAACTCCTGCTACAAGCTCCTGCTATACCTATTCCCTCCTACCCAGAGCTTCCCGGCAGCCCGGCACTCACCGATGGGGTTGAGCATGTGGCCGATCTGCCCGTCCTTGTACTCGTACGCCGCCAGCTTCACCGGGGCCTCTAGCAGCGGCCGCACCTGCACGCACGAGGTCGTCAGACATTGACATGAGCGAATTCATAAGGCTGCAAGGAATGACCTCGATTTCAGGTGGGCATTGACAAGAAGGAAATTAGGGACCAAAGCAGAGAAGACGACCGGAAAACAAAGCACGAGGAAAACAGCGCAGAAAACAGAGCACAGAGCGGAGGAGACAGAAGCGGAAGGGCGACTGACCTCTTCAAGGAACTTGGTGTAGTCGGGTGAGGCGTGGATGTTGTTCATCGAGAGGAACGAGTCGAACCGCTCCCAGAAGTGGATCAGGTTGCTCTCGTACGCATCGCCCGTGCACTCGAAGTGGATGATTCCGTTGGCACGGTCCTTCTGAGAAAGGGGACGGTGAGCGAAGGCAGCACGAGCCAATTGCGTTAATACCCGATCACCACGGAAATGAGAGAAGGCAAAAGCAAAATTTCGAAGCTCGCAACGTATCTGAGAAACGCATACGTCGGGCCACGCCTACGTCGAGCCAAGCAATGCTCACTGCAAGAATCGATCAGCAAAATCTGTTTTTTTCCCGGATTTCGTCTCTTTACCTCTCGCTCCCGCTCACCTTCTTCTCCTCGGCCCATACGCAAATCTTCTTGCACAGCTCCTGCGCCTCCTTCTCCTTGCCTGGGGTGACCTCCAGCGTCGAGCTGAGCACGAGCGACCGGTCTGATTGAACCCTCTTCGCCGCGAACACGCCGAGCCGGCGGTACGACAGAGACGCTGGGACAGCAGCAGCAGAGGCACCGGCGAGAGCCAGGGAACGACCCGCGACCTCGGAGCGTCTGCATGCGAGAGACCGTTGCGCGGAGGGGGCGAGGCTCGTCCTCAGCGCAACAGCCGACGACTCGGATGCAGCGGCGGTGGAGTCCAGGCGAGCAGCCGCTGGCCGCGCCGACGAGAACTGAACTGATGCGGCCATTTTTATGGTCAAATTCTTCCCAGTTCGCAGATTTGAAGTGTCAAGAGTGAGAATGGGCAGTTCTGAAGGTGCAGAGGCTGCCTGGCTCTAAGGACTTACCAATCCAAGGATTCAAGAGAGTCACGAAAATGCGGTGAAGGAAAGTGAAGGTGCAATCAATTCGTGCTGTGAGAGGCAGAGAAAGCAGGAGGAGCCCGAGGGAGACGGTTCAGGCAGGGGGGGATGGAGCTTGGCTCATTGCTCTAGATGCACGATACGTGCCACGTGGAAGAGGTGCTTCCTCTGTGATGGTCAGCGTACGGGGCAAACTTGAAGCAGTGGGGCTAACTGAGGAGGGGCCACGAAGGCAGCCGAAACTATTGCCTGACAGGTGGGGACCCCTCACTGGCGGCGAGATTGCGAAATCGACAACTTCGCGGATAGAGCAGTGAACAAGAGTTGAGCAGGGGAACGGATTGGCGACATTGTGTGAAAGTCCCAGATTTGTGCACACATTGTATTTCCTAGTGCAGCATTTATCAAAAGGCCACGTTTAGCTTCAACTGTATCAGCCTGATCTCATGGCTATATAGATGGAGATGTAATGCAAAACGTGAGCTTGATTTCCTTTATGTTGAGCACTTATCTTCATTCATTTAGCAAATGCTTCAAGCATCATGTAGTACATATTATCCAAAAAAAACAAAATCATGCATGCAAGGAATTTAGTTTATGGTTGTTCTGCCCAGTGCTACAATAAGTGGCCTTAGATATCGACCCTAAACGTACACCTACGCGATCCCTATAGTGTTATGGGCTAAAAATTATCTGCAAAAAGAATCAAAGAATGGTGACCAATGGATCTGCATTGACGTGCTCGTCCATTCATCCGTTAATCTTAGAACTCAAGTTCTCCAGTGTATGTTTCATACACCAGTGCCTGCAAGAAGTAGGAACAAAAGCGTCAGATTGCGAGCAACGTCATCTTACAAATGGTAGGTACTCTTGAGACTGCAAGAGCTAAGATTACTCATGGGAAGGCGTGGATGCCAACCTGAAAATGTGGGCGCAGAGATGCTTGGACATGCCCCCAGAATGATGAGATGCATGCCAAGCTGTTATAAGATCCGCAGACAAAGAGAAAAACAAGTTACCACATTTCAAGCAAGGACAAAGAGATGGGAGGTGTGAAGAATAAGAAAATGCCTCAGATGCAAGCCGTTCCAGGATAACCTAAACGAATGACAAGCCAGCAAGACAAGAACAAAACGTGTGCGAAAACAAAATGATTGTAGAATATGGGGTGGGTTTAGTGCGTGGGGGGGAGGGGGGAGGGGGAGGGCGGTGCTACCTGCTTATTGCTTTGATGACTGTATGTGCCTCTTCCAAGTCTCGCTGAGTGACCTGATTCAGATACTCCAACAGCAGCCCCACACACTGCCTCACCTCCCCCCCTCCCTCCACCTCCGCACCCCCCTCCACCCTCGCCCATTCACGTCCCCGTACATGTGCCGAATGCTGCTGCTGCATGTGCTCTGCTGGTTGTATCTGCTGCACTGGCTGCATGGCCCTAAGCAGGGACCGGTTCAACCTGGAGAGGCATGTGGACAGCTGCAAAGGGCGCGAGGGGAACTGAAGGCTGAGAGAGCAGGAGGTGGAGGACTGGAGGACAGTCAGGCAGCATGCCGCAGCGGAGATGTCATGGGGTGAGGGCTCATGGATTGGAACAAGAGTGGCACTGTGAGATGTTGAGAGAGAAGGACGAGAGGCTGGAGGGCGCTGCAAGGCTTGCAAAAGGAAGTTCGACCAGATGGGGTGTGGCTGGCATGACACACTCTTTGGTGATGCTGCTCCTGCTGTTGCGGCTGTGGCTGCTGTTGATGCGTGTGTTTCTAAATCCTCAAGTGGTTGCCCTGGCAGCATTGCTGAGACAGCATCCGCTTCATGCCCCTGACGCTCACAGTCTCCATCTTCCATCGTGACCCTTCCCTCCATGGCCTCAACTCCACCCTGCCCATCCTCCTCCAAGCCCTCCACCTTCCGGCCCTCCTCCCCATCTGCATCCGCCTCACATACCCCATCACGCTGCCGCATCCTATCATCATCACATGAGCCTGACACCATACCACCATGCGCCTCCCTCCCCCCTCCACCACCTCCCACCTGCTCCAGACCCTTGCCTTCACTGCCTCTGTCTCTCGCCCCTCCACCACTCGCTTCCCTCACCCCTGAAACGCCACGAGCAGCAGCACCACAATCAGTGTCCTTCTCTAAGCGCCCTCGCTCTGTGTCCCTGCACGCCACTTCACCTTCTTCCTGTCGCTTCCTCGCGCTACGACCCCGGTTTTGCACCCTTGCTGCTCCCAGGCTGTGCAGAATCTCGCGCTGCAGGGAGGGGGAGAGCTCAGCGAGTACAGACTGATCGATCTGGGATAGGGACAGGCCCACATGCACACCTGCAGGTGACGCAGCTGCTGCTGCTGCTGCTGCTGGCGCCGCTTCTGGTAAAGCTTCACTGCAACCGTTATCCTGCCTTCCCCCCTCCTCGCTCCACCCATGTTCCTCAGATCTCACCCCAGTTGCGCTCCTCCACTGCCTATCCACCACCAGAGCAGCACCTACCGCACTCGAGCTACCCGCAGTTCGTCCCGGCAACCCTCCTGGCGACACTCTCGGCTCACTCCTTCCTCCCCTCCCCCTTCCTCTCCCTCTCCCTCTTCCCCTGCCTCGCCCCCTTCCTCGTCCTCTTCCCCCAGCAGCACTATCCCTCCCCTCCCCTACTACCCTCGCTGTGCTTCCACTCCTCTGCGCCCCAGCATCCTCTCCCCCTCGCACCTCGCCACCTGAGTGCATGCAATTGCGGGAGTCAACGTGAGAGAGGGGAATGGAACAGGCGGAGGAGGCAGGGCGAGCAGCAGAGGCGGAGGCAGCACGAGCAGAAGTAGCAGGTGGAAAAGCAGCTGAGGGGTGGGAGGACACAGATGCGGATTGGCGCATGGTTGAAGAGACAGGTAGAGGTGGTGGTCTTTCAGGGGTTGCCCGGGGGAACATGGAAAAGAGCGTGGTCTGCTTGTGCCGCGACTCATGCTGCCCTTCGTGCTGCCTGCTCCTCCTCGACCTCTTGCCCTGTGATCCTGACTTGATGTGTGGCTGCACTTGTCGCTCCTGCTGCTGTTGTTGCTGTTGCTGCTGCGGTTGCTGCTGCTTTGGGGTGGAGGCGCTTTGAGATGAGTGCTGAGAAGCGTCTGCGCCAGCTGCTGACCCAGACGATAGGGACGACGCATGGCAGGGCACCAGAACATGCTGCGGCTTCTCCTGGTGCTGTTGCTGCGCGTGCAGCAGCTGCTGCCTTTCCTGCTCCTGCCTTTGCTGCTTGTACGAGCTCTCCAGTTCTTGCTTGAGAGCAGGTGGCAGGGCGTCGAGAAACGAGGCATCCCACTGTTTGTAACGAATAACCACAGACGCCGGAGGCAGGAGGCATAGGGCAGAGACAGAGGCTCCACCATGAAATGAGTCGCCAGAGAAAGCATGAAAGAGAAGCAGGCAGGGACGAAACGAGTAGCATGGGGTTATGGGTATGGGAGGTGGAGCAAGCATTAGATGGCATGGAAGATGACGCTTCCAGGCACAGCAAACAGCAACTCAACCAGGGCATTTTTCCATCTATAACCACATAGCGGCAGTCTGACGCTGACATATGGCACGGGAGATGACATGCCATGGGTGGGTTGAATTGAATGGGCGTACCTGGGACAGGTGCTACCTGGGCGTACCTGGGACAGGTGCTACCTGGGCGTACCTGGGACATGGGTGGGAGTACAGGTGCTAAACCATCCGCCCGCCTTGCAGAACCATCCTCGCCAACAGCTGCTGCTGCTGCTGCTGTTGCTGCTTCTTCAACAACAGCCTTTCCTTTGCCCTTACAACTCCCATCCCTCTCGCCTCTGCTGCTCCCACCTCCAACCCCTCCCCCCTCGGAAGTGCCAACACCCAAAGAGCCCTCCAAACCAACCACCGCCATGCCTTTCCCCTTATCAACAATGTTACCGCGTGGCTCTGCACCGACCCCCCTGACTCCACACGCTGCCTCGTTCGTCCCTGCCTCCCCGCACACTCCCTTCTCCCCACCCACCATCTGCCCCGTTACGGTATCGTCACGTGCCTGAGATTTCATCACCCCACTCCCTCCCACCGACCAGTCCCCTACCACGCCATCTTGCCTACCCACTTCCACCACATCCAACACCTCTGCCACTGCCACCTGCTCCTCCCCCGCCTGCTCCTCCCCCACCTGCTCCTCCCCCACCTGCTCCTCCCCCAACTGCTCCTCCCCCACCTGCTCCTCCCCCACCTGCTCCTCCCCCGCCTGCTCATCCCCCACCTGCTCATCCCCCAACTGCTCCTCCCCCACCTGCTCCTCCCCAGCCCTCTCCACCTTGGCACACTTCTTTGGAATCAGATGACTCTCAGCCCTGTTGCTATCATCTCCTGATCCCACACCCTTCCCTTCCTCTCCCTTACACAACTCTCCCTTCCACGCCCCTGCATTCCCCTCCCAACCATAACTCCCACGCTCTTCCCCCTTCTCGCTCTCTTCCACGCCCATCAGCTCTCCCCCTTCCTCTGCCATTCTCTCCTCTTCTTTCACCTCATTTCCGTCCTCCTCCTCCACCTCATCCACCTCTCTCCTCTCCAGCACAGAAACCCTCGACTTCTTACACACTCTCTCAATACTCCCAAAGAACCCACCACCCCCGACCCCCTTCCCCCCTGCCTGTTCCAGCCGCGAAACCTGCAGCCCCACACCCCTCACATCCACCGGATTCGCCCCAACTCCCAAAAACAGCGCCCGGGCAGCCCGCAGAAGGACTTTCGGGTCGGCCGTAGCAGCAGGCCCAAGGCTCCTGGACTTACTATAGCTGTCGCAGCGGCCACACCCCATGAACTTGACTGGCTCCACTGGCTCCCCCTTCGCCCGCACCCGCACTTTCACGCACAGCGACCGCCCCGCCATGCCCGCACCATGCAGCCGCGCACACACCTCCTCCACCAAATCCCCCAGAAACTTCTCCGCGTCTTCCGGCCCTCGGAACCGCACCCCCCAGTTGACATCCGCGCCTATGGACTTGCGGGTAGCAGCCACTGGAGCACCAGCAGCACCAGCAGCACCAGCAGCACCTGGCAGGGCACCAGGAGCACCTGGAGCCTTGTCCTTCGCTGCAGCTGGCACAACGGCACGGTCGTCCATGCCCCTGGCGTAGCGCCAGAGCATGTCCCCGGTCTTGACCCCGTGCTCCGCCTGGAGAGCGGAGTGCGAGAGGGCAAGGAGGTCGCCGCACGTGTTGATGGCAGCGGCGTGCAGCCTGGAGGTCAGCACCCCGCCCACACCGTGCAGGTCGGACACCGGCAGGTCGTGCAGGAAGTCAGGCGCCTGAGGGGATGTGAGGGGGACGGGTGGGAGCAGCGGGCAAGTCATTGCCAAGGTTCTGCCGCATCAGGGAAGATGCAAGAAAGAATGGACAGATACCATACAGGCAGTGGGAAGGAAGCAGCGCGCCCACCGTGTCCTGGGTGATGTGGAACTGGCCGTTGGGCTTGGCTTTCCTTGTTGCGACCCTAGCAAGCATGACGTTGTGGGCGATGCCAGCACTGGCCGTGCACCCCGTGCGCGCCTCTATCTCAGCGCGCATTCGCGCCACCAGCGCACCGGGGTCCGCCGTGCCCGGCGGCAGCTCCAGCAAGGCCTCGTCACAGCTGAGGCACTGCACCACAGGCGCGTAGCGGTGCAGGATGGCGTACACCTGATGCTCGGAAGGAAGGGGACGTACAGCAAGGGGTTGAACAGCAAGTTGAAACCGAAGGAGGTGGACGATACTCGGACACTGCACCACAGGCGCATCGCGGTGCAGGATGGCGTACACCTGATGACCCGGAGGGGGTGCTGGGAAGAGGACGAAAGGAAGGGAAGTTAGGGCAAAAGATTGTACAGCAAGCCGACATGCAGAAGTGCTTCACAGCCCGCACGTCCTGCTGGTGCACCCCAGCCCTTCCTCACTGGCGCTCACCTCATCTGCCACGCGCTCGTACGCCTCAAAGTCGTAGGGCAGCAGCTGCAGCTGCGGGCAGCGGCGCCTGGCCTCGCGCAGGAACATGCCCGCACGTACTCCATACGCACGCGCCTCATAGCTCGCCGACGACACCTCCCCTGTACCACCCACTGCGAACCCCGCTGCTGCTGCACTGCTGGCCCCTGCTCCTCCTGCCACTCCCCTCGCTGCTGCAGCAACAATAATGCTTCCACCACCACTGGCACTAGCATCCGCACCACCAGCGCCAGCAGCAGGTGCATTGGTGCCAGCAGCAGCAGGAGCAGCAGGGTCGTTCCTCCCTCGGCCGGTTCCCCTGCCTCCATAGCACACGGCAACGGGCTTCCCTCGGAGGTGCGGGTGGGAGAGCAGTGAGACCGCCACGAAGAAGCAGTCCATGTCCACATGCACCACCACCCGCTCCCTGCTGCCCATACGCTCCCTGCTGCCCGCACCTTCCTTGCTGCCCACGCCCTCCTTGCTGCCCCTCGCGCCCTCCTTGCTGCCCGCGCTCTCCCTGCTGCCCCTCGCGCCCTCCTTGCTGCCCGCGCCCTCCTCTACATTCCACAAAGCGCAGGTGCGATTCGCGTCTCCCTCTAGTGCCATCTCCTCCTTGTAGCCTGCACCATGCGAGCTGTGATCCCCAGACCCACCCTCACCTCTGGTTCCTCCCCCTGCCCCCTCTGCGCCCGCTTCCCCCACCGCCCCCACTGTCCCCTCTGCTCCATCGCCGGTTGCTATCGCTGCTGGTGGCCGGTAACGGTTGCGCCAGGACCCTATGAAATGCAGCCGGGAATGCTGCCCACGGACGAGACAGGCACGGAAGCATGTGCTCGGAGCAAATGCAAAGGAGCCACAGAAAAAACAAAAAATCATGGAACCAAACACGAAAAAAGGGAGAAAAATAACCCTGCCTCTGCACATAAACCCATGGCAGCAGCCACTCTCCCCCTTCCCATTCTCACCCGAAAATAATTCTGCACGAAGTTGGGGTCTGTCTGTGTGCTGTGAGCTCGGCCCCTTCCACTGCTGCTCGCCTTCGCCTTCCCAGCCACCCCCTCCACCTCCCTCCCCTCCACGCTGCTCCTCCCCTTGCCAGCAACGCCTACCGTCTCTGCCCTCAGACTGCCATGCGCCCACATGCCCCCCGCCTTATCCCCACTCGCTTCCTCCGCCTTGGCGAGGCCCTCCCCTCCTAATCCTGCACCACCCTGCCCCCCTCCACGGCTGTCAGCAGCCCCACGCCAGCCATGCCCACCCTCCTCTCCCGCATGTGCTGCCCCCATGCCACCCTCCATCATGCCTCCCATCCTCGCTTCCGCCTTCGTCTCCTCCCCTCCACTCCTCCGTTCCACCAACGGCATGGCGCACTGGCTGCCCACCCGGGCCTCTGTACAAGCATCATTGCCTGTGTGCCAAGCACCCATCGGCGTTTCACCACCTGTGAGCCCAGTACCCGATGCTGGTGTAGCATTCACCCTTGCTTCTACGCCAATACGTGCACCATTCACATCATCCCGTGCGCCCAACTCAGCCCCTTCCCCTCCCGGCACCTCTGCTGCCTCGCCTTCCTTCCTAATCTCCCCCTGCTCCTCCTTTCCCCCTTCCTTCACTCCCATCACACTGTCCTTACCGCCTGCCTCCCTCGCTCCCATCACCTCACCCTTAACGCATACTCCATCCTTCACTCCATCGCACACACCATCTCCAACCACCTCACCCTCTCCTCCACTCCTTCCTTCCCCTTCCTTCTCCCCATTCTCCTTTCCCCCACACTCCTCAACTCCTCCCCCTCTCTCCCTCCCCCTGCACGCCTCCTCCACAGCAGCCCACACCTCCTCTTCTATCTCCTCAGGAAACGCCGCCCATGCATCCTCATCTCCTACCAACCCTCCCTTCCCACCAACCTCCCCTCCCCCCCCGGTACCATCCACCTCACTCACACCTTCCGCTTTTTCAGCAGCATCTCCATCCCATACATCAGAGCCGACCTTTCTCTCTGCCCCACATGCATCATCCGTACCTGATTTCTCAGCACCATCATGACCCATGCACCCATTCGACCAATCACTCCACCCTGCACCTGATTTCTCACCCTTCGTTTCCTTCCCTGCAGCCTCCACCCCTGCCCAACCCCCTTGTTCCACTTTCCCCCCCGTGCACGCCCGCCATGCACCCTCTTGCTCAAGCCTGTCACCCTGAGTGCTGACGCGTGCTGCCGCTGCTGTCGCAACTGCTGCTGCATGATGTGTGTCTGGCTTTTGGGGCAGGCAGGGAGTGCAGGGAGCAAGTGCCGCGGCAGGAGCAGAGACAGTGGCAGCTGCGTTGGCAGCAGAATCAGCAGGAGCCAAGTGAATAGCAGCAACAGCAGCAGGAGAAGCAGGGGCGGCAGCTATGGCAGCGATGCGCGCAGGGGAGTGTGAAGGGGGAAGCTGATGTGTGGGCTTGGGACGGAGGAAGGTGGAGGAGAGGGTCTTCTGATCCGGGTGGTCCAGAGCCAGGCGGCGCAGCAGAAACGAATCCACTGATGGGGGCCCAAGGTGAGGGGAGAGAGGAAGGGGACGGAATAGCGAGGAGACTATTTTTGAGGCGCCTCAAAACAAAAAAAGAGACACGGGAAAAAAGAGGAAACGGATGAGAGCCAGGAATGGAGATATGGTGCAGTGGAGGACAGACAAGAACAAAACAAAACCAGCCCAGCTGCCGCATTGCAGGAACTTATAAAGGAGCACCAGACGACCAAGAATAACCAACGAGCAGGAGCAGTGCAGCGAAGAAGCTCGTCTGTGAAAAAGCTCACAGGGCAGCTGCCTGTTGGCGTGGATGCAGGCGACCACCCAGTTGGGGTGCACAATTGGAGGCAGAGTCCGCGACCTGGTGGGGTGACAGGACAGGACAGAATAGGACAGGTCAGGAGGACTGGTCAGGGAAGAAAACGGAGAGAAATGGCCACGGTGAGAGCAATACGACACGCTTACCAAGTTCCATAGAGCAGAACAGGATAGTGTACAACGCGAGATTTTCAAGGAAAAGAGAGAACACATGAGCGAGGGCACACAGGGCAAGGCAGAGACGGAAGGTGAGAGACGTGTGCGTACTTGCGGAACTGGACAAGCTTAGTGTCCGGGAGATTGGCACAGATGATGTGCGTGACGCGGGAGGGGTGGAAGTAGTTCTCAAACACGCCCCCGTGCACCAGCATGAGCTGCCGCAGCTCCTGGGATGAGAGACACAGGCACCATGGAAGAGAGAGAAGAGGTGCCGATGATGGATGAATCGAAAGCCAGCAGAGAGGAGGGAAGGAAGCTATGCCTAGCACGAGAAGGGATTATGAATGCAAAAGCGCAGTGCCATGCCATGTGATGTTCATTGAGCCATATCTCAACACATGTGGCACTGGCACGTGGTATACGGCACGGCACGGCACACAGGATGACGATCACAAGGAAGGGAGTGTGCACTATGGGGCACAGTCTCACCTGGTGTGTGGGTTGCGTGTATCCATTCACCCAGATGACCACCCCTTCAAAGAGGCGAGATGCACTGATGCACGCTGTACCGCTCTGCACTCCATGCAACGCTGTTTCACCACTCCTCCCCTCACTTCCTTCGCACCGCATGCCACCTCCACTACATGCTCCCTGCCACATGTCCCCACTCCCTGCACAGCCGCCCACCATGCCCTCATTCCCCAACGCATCTTCCCCCTCCCACCGTGCACCCTCGTCCCGAACCCTGGAATCACATGCCAAGTGCCACCCCGCATCCGTTTCACCGACCCCTCCCTTTCCACCACCACCAGCAGCAGCAGCAGCAGCAGCAATGGCAGGCGCTTCCCTATCCGCCTTCATGCTGCCAGACTCAGGCCCTTGGAGTGTCCAGCCTGCACCAGGTAGAGCCTGTGTGCGGGCAGCGAGACCGTGCAGGGAAGCAAGCTGCTGGGACGAGACAGGCACGTGGGATGGCAGCTGGGGTTGCCTGCCAGGGGACATGCACGGTGGACACGTATGGGAACAAGGGGAAAATGCACACAGTGAGGAGGTATAGAAACCATGGCACGAAGCCGGGTTATATGAGTAAGTGAATGAGGTGCTGATGACGATTCAGCATGATGACTCCTCAGACCATAGAGTCCAGTCCGACCGCGGAAGCATTGAGCGATAATGTTTCTTTGATGAAACGACTTTCCCCCTATCTAGGTCAGAGTAAGTTAGGGGAGGCCTTAACAGCTTTTTTTAAAACACTCCTAGTGAACGTTTTTGAAACAAAATCAGAAGCTAAGCCTCTTCTGGTGACTTACCAGAGCAAACCAGCAGCTGCCTCCCCCTCAAACTGCAGGCGAAGCTTGCGAGTCTTCTCGTGCATGTACCTGATGCCCGCGCACAGTTGCGGAGTAAGACAGTGGCACAGACAGAGGGGCCGAGCGACAGACGGACAGAGGAACAGAGGGACAGAGGGACAGAGGGACAGAGCGACAGAGGGACAGAAGGACAGAGCGACAGAGCGACAGATGGAGAATCGTACAACAAGCAACAGCAACTGCTCATTAGTTCTCTTCAGCAGGAAAGCAATCTCGGCATGGACGAACCGTACATACCCAGAAGCTCTGATCACTACTAACGAGAATCAATCAAGCCACGCACCTGCCGAAGTCACTACCCCAGACACCCTTCTTCTCCTCCTCCCTCTTCCTCTTCTTCTCCCACTCGCGCAACCTCTCCTTCTCCGCCTCCCTCCTCTCCTCCGCCATCTCCCGCTCCCGCTCCCCCCCACCCGCCGCTCGTTCCAGCAGCCGCACCAGAGGCCCGCTCGAGGCAGGCCTGCCATCCGCCTCGTCGACTCGCGGGAAACGCGCGGACCAAATCGTGCTTGCGCTGCGCTCGTCGCCCATCCTGCTGTGACCGATACCAACTCCGCGTCCGCTTTCCCCCCTGAAGCCTCGCGCATCCTCGCGCAGGCTACTTCCGCGTCCACACTCCCC
The DNA here is from genome assembly GCA_027943415.1 of Closterium sp. NIES-67. Lineage (NCBI taxonomy): Eukaryota > Viridiplantae > Streptophyta > Zygnematophyceae > Desmidiales > Closteriaceae > Closterium > Closterium sp. NIES-67. Next base: position 63,912 of record BQMB01000627.1, on the reverse strand, counting down.
GCTTGGCTCGCATGCTGTTCCGACAAGGGAGCAGCTGGCACGGGCAGGCGATACATGACCTTGACCAGATAATTGACCAGACATCGCTGACCTCTGTTGTTAAGGAATGAGTGCACCAGCTGCAAGAAACGATCGAGGCCATCGGTAGCTGGCTTATTACTGTGACCTATCTCCGCGCTAGCCATCGCCGGTTAGACCAGACATACCGACAGCTCCGCGGTGTATGATTATTACTTGGCCTTGCTGTAACTATTGATGAAGGAGCATTCAGCATCTAGGTTGCGATCATCCTGCGATCATCCTGCGATCATCCTGCGATCATCCTGCGATCATCCTGCTAGCAGTCAGACTGGTGAACTGTATCGGCCTGTGAAGCGTAACCATCACGCGTTGTTCCCGATCTCAGTCCAACCACACACATCGTCTAATACTAGGAAAGCGTGAAGAGTTTGCCTGTCCTAAGCGCGCCGAGCACGAGAAAAAAAGAGGGAAACAGACGAGCTTTGATGACAAGCCAGGCGAAACATTTCGAGCCCTTCGAACACGCGACGAAATTCAGAGGCGACGAACGAAACAGATACCAGGGATGCAAGAATTGAGCGAGACCAGACCTTTGTTACGCGTGCCAGAAAAAAAAAAAAACAAGAGGCGACGAGATCGTCTTAGGGTTGCGGAGCATTTCATGATGAGACTTTATTATACATAAAATGTTTTATTTCCATCACAAAAAGCATTTAATTTTTATTTCACAAACTTGAAAAAAAAACCAGCCCGATCGATTGCAATAGGTTGCTCCGCAACCCAAAAAAAAAAATGACCACTAAGATCACTAAACAAAACACAAACTCCATAGAAGTGGAACGAAATGACGTGATACTCAACAGAAATGGAATGGATTTCAATATGGGCATGTGGGTACCGCATGCGAAGCAGCACTAGTCTGAGAAGGATTGCACATGGGTTCCGTCCTAGCATGCAGTCATGCATGTAACCAAATATGTAAAAAAATGTCTTATTCTCAACTATTCTAAGCAAGATGTTGAATATGTTAAGAGAGCTAGGCTAGTAGGAACGGTAGGAAGCCATGGAATGGCGTGAGGGTATGGTATCATAGTAGGTTAGGCCCCCCCCCCTCCCTAGCCCGCCCACGCTTCCGCCCCTAGGCCTTAGCCGTCGTCGCGCCCGCCCCTAGCTGGCCCCCTGGCCGTCGAGCCCGCCCCTAGCTGGCCCCCTGGCCGTCGCATCCGCCCCTATCCGGCCCCCTGGCCGTCGCGCTTGCCCCTAGCTGGCCCCCATGGCCGTCGCGCCCGCCCCTAGCTGCCCCCCTAGCCGTCGCGCCCGCCCCTAGCTGGCCCCATGGCCGTCGCGTCCGCCTCTAGCCGGCCCCCTGGCCGTCACGCCCGCCCCTAGCTGGCCCCCTAGCCGTCGCGCCCGCCCCTAGCTGGCCCCTGGTCGTTCGCGCCCGCCCCTAGCTGGCCTCCTGGCCGTCGCGCCTGCCCCTAGCTGGCCCCTTGGCCGTTCGCGCCCGACCCTAGCTGGCCCCCTGGCCGTCGCGCCCGCGTCTAGCCGGCCCCCTGGCTGTCGAGCCCCTCCTAGCCGGCGCCCTGGCCGTGTCGCGCCCGCTCCTAGCCGGCCCCCTGGCCGTTCGCGCCCGCTCCTAGCCAGCCCCCTGGCCGTTTGCGCCCACCCGTAGCCGGCCTTCTGGCCGTTCGCGCCCGCCCCTAGCTGGCCCTCTGGCCGTTCGCGCCTGCCCCTAGCCGACCCAATCGCGGTCGCGGTCGCCCCCAGCTGTCGTCGCGGCCGCCCCGAGCCGTCGCGGTTGCCTCTAGCCGCCGTCGCGGCTGTTTCCCGCCGTCCCACGGCCGCCCCTCGCCGTCGCGCCCGCCCCTAACCGCCGTCGCGCCTGCTCCTCGCAAATGCGGCCGCCCCTAGCCGCCGTCGCGGCCGTGTCTACCCACCGTCGCGGCCGCCTCTACTCGCCGTCGCGCCAGCTCCTAGCCGGCCCCTGCATTCGCGTCGTCGCCAGCCCGCCGCCGCCTTGGGTTCGGCCCGTTCTTCCCGATCAGCACTGCCCTGCGAACCCCGCGGTACCGTACTGCACCGCTTTGCATCGCACTGCACCGCACTGCACCGTACTGTACCGCACTGCCCCGTACTGCGCCGTACTGTATTGCACTGTACTGCTCTACACTGCCCTCTATTGTCACTGATAGCGGAGGTGCTTCGCTTTGACGCTGAGGGCCAGCCGATTGAGTTTGATGCGTGGCTTGCTGACCTCCGTCGCCACCTCACTGGTCAGCGGCAGGATGGCCACTCTCTGTCTGTCCATCTTGACGGTACTCTCCCCTGCCCTGACCCCCCCGTTGCACTGTCTCCTGACCCCTCGTCCGCTGAGCGTGAGTCCGCTGCGGCCGCTGCCCTTGCTCGCGCTGTCTGGCTGTCCCGTGACGCTGTCGCACAGCTTGCTATTAGCAATGCCCTCCCCCTATCCGAACGACCTTGCTTCAAATCTATCACCACTGCCCAGGCTTTCCTAGATGCTGTTGTCCATCGTTATTCCACCCCGCCTGCTGCCTCGGTAGGTCGCCTAATCCTCCCCATGCTCTTCCCTGACCTTGCATCGTTCCCCACTGTCGCCGACCTGGCCGCTCACCTGCGCACTATAGATGAGACCTGGCGTGCTGCCTGCACTAACACACAGCTTCTAGCCCACCAGCCGCCCCTCACCTCTACTCTCTACCTGCTAGCCAACCGCCTCCCTGACCGTCTTGCCACTGCCCAAGACCACTTCCTTAGCGTCCACCTTGCAGACCTCACCCTCACTGACTTTGTTGACACCTTGTCTACTATAGAGGCCCGCCACCGCTCTATCGCTCAAACCAGCGGTACTGTGCCAGTCCCTATCTTTCAGGGTTGCGCCCCCGCTCAGTGCACCTTCTCCGACGGTTCTGCTGCTGTGGCTAAGGCTACCGCTGCAGAACAGGTCCGTCCAGCGAAGGGTCGCTGCCCAAAGGCTGAGCGTGGTGGCAGGGGTGGCGGTGCAGGTGTAGGTGGTGCGGGAGCTGGGTCTTCCGGCGGTGGTGCGGACGAGGGGACCCTGACAGGTGCAGCCGAGCAACCGTCTCCGCAGCCGCCGATGTTGCAGCCGGACCCGCGTCAGCCGCAGAAGCCGCAGCAGCAGCAGTAGCCGCAGCAGCAGCAGAGACGGGCGAGTGGTCTCCCGCCCGGGTGGCCTGGCACTGGTGGTAGCCCTGGACGTGATAGTGGTGCGCGTAGTGGGCTGCCGGGTGGTGGTTCGGGTGACACACGCACTTCGTACCTGCTCCAGACCGGTCCTCACCGTGGCTTCGTTTGCGGTAAGATCGGCCACACCTCCGTCCGCTATTTCCGTTGCCTCGACGACCTGTTTCATCAGCGCTTCGGCCCGTCGCCCGAGCTCCCAGACTGGCACAGCTTGCTCCGTCGTAGGGTTCAGATTTTTTATCTGGATATGGATGAGATTGTTAGTGCTCTGCATGTGATGTATGCTGATGACTCTAGTGTGCTTCCATCTTATTACCCCTTGTTGCCTAGTGTAGGTGTGCCTTACTTAGACTCCCCTGCTGCGTCAGGCGTAGGATCCCCTGCTTTGTTTAGCCTTGGTGCTTCCGTCACTGCTTTGCCTCCGGCCGCCACTGCCGCGCTCTCCTTCACCCTCGACTCTGGCGCTTCCCGGTGCTTCTTCCGTGACTCCACCACGTTGACACCTCTTCCTGTCCTTGCCGCAGTCTCTCTTGCTGACCCCTCCTCCGGCCCAGTAGTCGCCCGCAGTTCCACCACCCTCACTTGCCCGGCGGTTCCTCCGGGCTCGCTCAAAGGTCTGCACATCCCCTCGTTCTCCAAGAACCTAGTTGGTGTCCGCTGCCTTAAGGACCTAGGCGTCACCACTACGTTCCCTGGACATGAGCGGTACGCTGTCTGTACCGAGGCCGCCACTGGTGCCCCCCTATCCACGTTCCCACAGGACCCGGTGTCCGGTCTTTTCACACTGGACACGGAGACCCCTCCGGCTGGGACCCCCCCTCAGGTGGCTGCGTCTCCTCCGCTTGCTGATGCCTGCTCCTGTCGGTCTCTCACCCACCCGACCCTTCTCTGGCACCACCGTCTAGGTCACCCTGCGCTCCCGTGTCTGCGTTACATGTCACAGCATGGTCTCGTCCTAGGCCTCCCCGGGTCGTTCCCCGAGTTTCCCTCCTCCCCAGCCCCACCTTGCACGCCCTGTGTCGAGGGCCGGCTCCGCCGTGCCCCTCACTCCTCCTCGTTTCCCCCTACTGCAGCACCGCTATAGAATCTGCACATGGACGTCTGGGGCCCCGCCCCCGTCCATGGGCCACGTCAAGAGCGCTACTTACTAGTGCTTGTCGACGACTACACGCGCTACACCACTGTGTTCCCCCTGGAGCGGAAGGCCGACGTACCTGACGCTCTTATCCCGTGGGTTGTCAGTGCGCGTGTCTGCCGCAGTCTCCCTGTCTTGCGCCTCCACTCCGACCGTGGTGGCGAGTTTGCCTCTGGTGTCCTTGGTCATTTCTGTCGTACGGAGGGCATCACCCAGACGTTCACCTTGCCGGACTCCCCGCAGCAGAATGCGGTCGCTGAGCGACGCATCGATTTGGTCATAGAGGTGGCTCGCACCTCCATGATCCATGCCGGTGCACCCCATTTTCAGTGGCCGTTCGCCTTTAGCTACGCCACTCACCAGCTTAACCTATAGCCGCACCCCCAGCAGCCTCAGATTTCGTCGACCCTTCTTTGGTCTGAGTCCCCTGGTGACGCGTTTGTGTTTGACGTCTGGGGTTGCCTTGCTCACATTCGTGCCTTTGGCACGGACAAGCTCACTGCCCGCACCCTTCCCTGTGCCTTCCTCGGCTTCCCCCTTGACGCGTATGACTGACACTTCTACCACCTGCCGTCTCACCGGTTTTTTCACTCCCGCGACGTCACCTTTGACGAGTCCGTCTCCTTCTTCCGCCGCTTCCCCCACCGCGGTCCCCCTGTTATCCCCCCCCAGTTCCTGGTCACCCCTTCCCCGGTCGTCGCCGCCCCTCCTCCTCCCCCTCCCCGTCCTGCCCCCTCTGGTGTGTCCCACGTCACCCCACTTCCGTCAGTTGTCCCGGTTGAGGAGTCTGCTGACTCTGGTGGTCCTGCGGTGCAGTCCTCGCCGCCTGCCTCTTCTCAGGTGTCTCCTCCTCCGCCGCCTCCACAGCCGCCGTCGCCACCGCTGTCGCAGACGCTGTCGGCACCGCAGCCACCTCCGCTGCAGCCATTGTCGCAGCAGTTCCTTGCCTCTAGGGGTGCTCGCATGGAGTGTTCTGGAGGTAGCCGCCAGGCAGCTTGCGGTCCCAGTGTCTGTGTCACACCGTCGCCGCAGCAGTCCCCGCTGGTGTCCGCTCTTCGCCTGCTCGGCCTTCCGTCCCCTGACCCCGTGCCTGTGCCTCCTCCTCCTCCTGTCTATGGCCCTGTGTTCCGTCCTCCGGACTCGTCTCCGGCACGTTTCCCCCCTCGTTCCCCTCTTGTGTCCCCTCTTCTGTCTCCTGACCCGACTCCTCCGTCTCACGTCTGGTCTCGCCGTCCCTCCCGTGCTCGACCTGTCTCCCCTGTCTTGCGCTCTCACCCTATGCTGCTTCGTTCCCACGTGTCTCGTCCTCCCCTTCTCCCGTCACCCCTCCGTCCTCCCTTGTTGTTGCTCCCCCCCCTCTGTCTGACTACCTGCGTGCCACTCGTCCTCTTGTTCCTCGGGTCCTTGCCTCTCTCGTTACCGACCCGTCTGTTCCGGTTTCGAGTCTTGACGCCCTTGTCGCTGCGGTCGCTGACTTCGCCTCTACCCGCCGCCTTGACTACTTCACCGCTCTGGTCTCTGACCCTGCCTGTCTTGAAGTCTGTCGGAGGTGCTCCTGCCCTCGACAGTGACGTCCTAGAGGACAGACTGTACGAGCTTGCTTTCCTCTCCGAGGCTGCTCCCCACCTCTGTTCCATGCTTCTAGTCACTGAGGGTAACCCAGACGCTTTCGACATCCCGACCCCTCGCACTTATGCTGAGGCGGTCTCGGGACCCTGGGCCTCTCAGTGGATAGCTGCCATGGAGCAGGAGATGGCATCTTGGAGATCCACCGGCACCTACGTCGACGCAGTTCCCCCACCTGGGGTGAACTTAGTCGATGGCCGCTGGCTCTTCAAGGTGAAGCGCCCTCCTGGAGAGCCGCCTGTGTTCAAGGCGCGCTACGTGGCTAGAGGCTTCAGTCCGCGTAAGTGGGTGGACTTCTTCCAGACCTTCGCTCCGATCCCGAAGATGACTACTCTTCGGGTGCTGCTACACGTAGCAGCTCAGCGTGACTACGAGTTACACTCCCTCGACTTCTCCACTGCGTTTCTTCAGTGCAGTCTACACGAGCAGGTCTACCTGTGCCACCCTCAGGGCTTCACTGGTACCTTCCCTCCTAGGACCAAGTGGCTCATGCGGCGCCCCGTCTACGGCCTGCGGCAGGCTCCCCGTGAGTGGCACGACACACTGCGTGCTACGCTTGCTGTCCTGCAGTTCTTTCCGTCCTCTGCAGACCCCTTGCTCTTCGTTCGTGCTGGCCAGACCCCGTTCTACATTCTTGTTGATGTAGACGACCTGGTCTTTGCCACGGCAGACAGGGACGCACTGGCCTCCGTAAAGGCAGAGCTGCTGAAGAGACACACCTGCACTGACCTTGGAGAACTGCGCAACTACATTGGCTTGCAGATCTCCACAGACCGAGCAGCGTGCACCATCACTTTGACTCGGTCACACTTGGTGTGCCAGGTCCTTTAGAGGTTCGGTCTTCAGTTCTCCTCCGCACAGCCCACTCCTCTGCCTCTAGACCACAGGCTCTCCACTCCATTTCCTGAGGAATCGGCAGAGCCCAGTGGTCCTTACGCAGAGCTGGTGGGTTGCCTCATGTACCTGATAACTTGCACTTGTCCAGATCTCGCATACCCTCTCAGCATCCTGGCTCGCTTTGTGGCTACAGGTAGATACCGACCTCAGCACTGGTCTGCCGCTAAGAGGGTTTTGCGTTATCTTGCAAGTACATCGGGCATGGGGTTTGTGCTAGGAGGACGCAGGCCAGTGGTCCTTACTGGACACACAGACGCTTCTTGGGCAGATGACGCCGAGACCCTCAGGTCCTCGCAGGGCTACTACTTCAGCCTTGGTTCAGGTGTCGTCTTGTGGAGGGCTACCCGCTCCTCGTCTGTTGCCCAGTCCAGCTGTGAGGCCGAGATCTACGCTGGTGCCATGGCGGCACAGGAGCTCCGCTGGCTGACTTTCCTGCTCACTGACTTAGGCGAGCGGCCTAGCTCTGCCCCAGTCCTGCATGGGAACAACAGGGCCATGATCCTCCTGTGTCAGGAGCCTCGACTTGAGGGCAGAGCAAAGCACATCCAGCTTCGGTACGTCCTCCTGCGTGAGCTCCAGCAGCGCCGCCAGGCGCGCGTAGTACACTTGGCCTCCGGTGCCAACACAGCTGATATCTTTACGAGGGCGTTTGCGCCTAAAGATCATCAGCGGCACTGTGTACGGCTGGGTCTTGTTCCTGTAGCCTCTCACTTGCTAGGGCCTTGACTTTGTACTGTCCTTTCTATATATATATTTTACCCTGACTGGCCTTGTGGCCTCTCCCAGTGGCTGGACTAGTAGTACCGCCCTGGTCTTGCTCTTGCCTTGTCTATACTCCTTGTGACTAGTCTTTAGACCCTTGTCTCAGAGGTTGGACTAGTAGTGACGTCCTGAGCTGTTTCTTCCGTTACTAGGCACTGCCCCTATACAGTCGGGGTGGTGTGTCAAACATAACTTATGCAGTTACTGTAGACTATATATGTTTGTGCCTTACTGGGTACAGCTCACTAGTCTATATTGCCTTGTATCTCCCCATTCTAGTTATTATTCATTCTGATACATAAAGAGACTGGTTAATAGAAAATTAATCATGGTACATCCATATATTATAAAACAGAGCATATAAACAGTATATCATAGTGATATGTATTAAAATGAACTAGCTAGGAAGAGGTGCCATGGAATGGCGAGACGTTTTAGGAAGGAGAAAAAAGTATCAAGAGAGAAGAGAGTGTTTGGAATAGAAGAGAAGGAGATACCAGAAGGGGTGCAGTCCTCTTTACATTAGGATACAATAAGACCTACCAAGCCTATAATTATATATATATAATATATAATTTAATACACCCCCTAGGCTTGGTAGTCGCAAGCCCACCCCAGATGCAACACCTCTAAGCCTAGCACCCCCATACCCTGCAACTGAGGCGACTGCAGGAAAGGAAGGTGGTAGGCTTCCTTGCATTAAATTATGTATTATATATATATAATTGTAGGCTTGGTATGTGTTATCGAAATCTACTGTAGAGGGTACAATCCCCTCTTTGTATCCCTCTCTCTTTCTAGTTTGTCTCTCTTTTCTCTCATCAACTTTCTCCTTCCTAAACCTCACGTCATTCCATGGCTTCCCTCCTACCTAGCTTAGTTTAACATGGTTTCAGAGCCGGCGGTCCGTCCTGATGGGCCGCCTCTTCACGCTTCCGCCGCGTACCCCCACCCTTCTCGTTACTTTCGCGCCGCCGTGGCGGCCGTGTCGTGCTGCCATTGCGGCTTTTTCGTGCTGCCGTGGCAGCCTCGACGTGGCGGCTTCGTCGTGCCGCCGTGTTGCCGTTGTCGCGTCAGCGCACGGGCGGCAGTGAGCCGCGCACTGGTTGTGGCACCAGGCAGAAAGCTTGCACTCCAGGTCGCCGCGCCTCCCCAGCTCGTCGTGTCGGACCCTGCTCGCCGCGTCGGACCCAGCTCGCCGCGTCGGTCCCAGCTCGCAGCGTCGGTCCGAGCTCGCCTCATAGCTGGCTCCGCCCCACCGCAGCTCAAGGATGCCTAGCGCCTTCCTTCCCTGCAGTCGCCTCTGCTGCAGGGTATGGGGGTGCTAGGTTTAGAGGTGTTGCATATGGGGTGGGCTTGTGACTACCAAGCCTAGGGGGTGTATTAAAGTTTATATATTATATATATATTTATAGGCTTGGTATATATTATCGAACTCTACTATAGAAGGTACAATCCCCTCCGTATATCCGTCTCTCTTTCTAGTCTCTCTCTTTCTAGTCTCTCTCTTTCTCTCGTCAACTTTCTCCTTCCTAAACCTCACGCCATTCCATGGCTTCCCTCCTACCTAGCTTAGTTGAACACCTTGAGCTGCGGCGGGGCAAAGCCAGCTGGCGTGGTGAGCTGGGACCGTCACTGCGAGCGGAACCCGACGCGGCGAGCTGGGTTCGACGCGGAGAGTTGGGTCCGACACGACGAGCTGGGGAGGCGCGGCGACGGCCCACTGTCGCCCGTGCGCTGACGTGACGACGGCGGCACGACGAAGCCGCCACGATGTGGCCTCAAGCCACGGTAGCACGTCGAGGCTGCCACGGCAGCACGACGAAACTGCCGTGGCAGCACGATACGGTCGTCACGGCAGCGCGGAAGTTACAAGAGGGGAAGGAGTACGCGGCGGAAGTGTGAGGAGGCGGCCCAGCAGGGCGGATCTCCTGCTCTGAAGAGGCGCCATGGAATGGCGAGAGGTTTTAGGAAGGAGAAAAAAAAGTATCGAGAGAGGAGAGTGTTTGGAATAGAATAGGAGATACAAGAAGGGGGGTAGTCCCCTCTACAGTAGGATTCAGTAACACCTACCAAGCCACAATGATATATATATAATATAATTTAACAATAAGAATTTTCTATGATGGCTCAAATGCTATAGGGGAGGCTCGAAATTGTATGATGGCTGGTATGATGCATGTAAGGAATTAGTGTACACACGATGTTATTAATGAACAAGTAGAGTAGCGCGGAAATGAATAACGAAGTGTTGAATCACTGAATGACGATACAAGGAATGGCAAGCCAAGATATAGGAACACCAGAGCTATTTCAACCATGAGATGTGAAGGTTCGCGAGGGAGATCAAAGGGTCTCGAAGTGACGAAGCGAGGCCCGGAGAACTCTCGAAGGTCGAACTAGAAGGTCTGGAGAAGCCGAGGCGGCTCTGTCAGAAAGGTCCGGAACCGTCCCGAGGCTGGGACCCTGGGCCTCTCAGTGGATAGCTGCCATGGAGCAGGAGATGGCATCTTGGAGATCCACCGGCACCTACGTCGACGCAGTTCCCCCACCTGGGGTGAACTTAGTCGATGGCCGCTGGCTCTTCAAGGTGAAGCGCCCTCCTGGAGAGCCGCCTGTGTTCAAGGCGCGCTACGTGGCTAGAGGCTTCAGTCCGCGTAAGTGGGTGGACTTCTTCCAGACCTTCGAGCGTACGCGATAGCAGTACCGATCGGTAAGGAATGGAACATTCCTTATACATGAGATCTGTCTATGCACCACTCTCACATTCGTTTATGCATAGCTGGCCTGCGATCTTGACTGGCGGTTTGAGATGGTCTTGGTTCTCGCGCACGTCCATCCAAAGCCAGACAGCACCGCACCGCACCCGCCCAGCCAGCACCTTGACGTGAAACAAAAGTCTGGGAGGGGATGCGGCGGAGCGGAGGTACAACCTCTGCTCCGCCCAACAGGCACACCTCACTTAGCCCCCTCCCTTCCGCCTCAACCCCCAAAGGCCATTTCTGGACCTGGCTGAGCTCACACGCCTGATTTCATATGGAGGCCTTTCTGCCTGACGATTCTCCAAGCTCGTCCACCATTGGCTGGATTCCGTCGGTCAGCCCCCTGGCGGTTGTCAGGGAGCCATCTGGTGATTTCTCCGCCTTCACATCAGCTGGCGGAAATCATCCGCTCGCGAGCTCCTCTGCTGGTTTAGCCTGTCCAAAAGTGGGATGTCGACGATATCCGCCGACATCAGCCGTAGTTTTAGCGCGGTGCTGTGCATTTCTGGATTACTACAAAATGTTTACAGCTCGGTACATTGACTTCCGTTCTGTTGCCGGGTTCAGCCACCTCCTCCCCCTTCGGTCTGATTTCCAGCTTTGTCTCCCATCCACACATGGTTCGCAGACAACACACTGCGACAGTACCGCAGCGAACGCTGGGCACACAACGATAAGACCCATCTCGCATTTGTGGTGTCGCACGAAGTCTTTGCAACTGTAGGGTGCCATGTTTCTGGCCTATAATGGCGCGTCCACGCGTTCTCCCCCATGGCGTTCCAATCAGCGACAGTCATTCGTCCGTCTCGTACGGAAAGAGCTCACCCAGCCCTAGCCCTTAATCTGTGACTCTCCCATTCGTCTAGACTCTCGTATATCCGTAGCCTTATCTCCTCCTTGTCCTGTCTTCAGCCTATCTTTAGCAGCGATCATGGCCGAAGCGTTCGGCCATGGCCATCCGTTTGACCTAATGGAAGCCTTAGAAGAGGCGGAGCTCACAGGAACCGCGCATCGGGCGCATAGCGCCACGCCGTGGGACCCTAACGCGTGGGAATGGGACAGCCTTATGCTGTTACCACATCCCGCCGCTTCCAACCTCCCCACATCCACCACGGAATCCTCTTACTTCCCACTCGCGCCGTCCAACACCCAACTGCACCACGAGACGCACCAAGATCCACATGTAGACGCCCATTCGCAAGTGTTTCCTTCACTATTGGAGCCCGCTTCTCACGCCTTATCCGTGAAGAACCCAGAAGCGGATCTAGCGAACCCGGCGGGGCTATTCCCGCAGCTTGATCTGGCGGTCAGCAGAGGTCTCGCGCTGCTCACAGGCGACGAAGACGGCCTGGAGGTAGGAGTAACGGCCGGTTTTGCACCTAAGAGAAAGGAGCAGCCGCCAACCCCGCTGGATTCGGACTGTCCTAATTTTAGAGCCGGTAGAGTGCCGTGTGAGTGTACGCAAGCGGACGGGCAGCTCGCCGTTAAGCGGCAGCGATTCCAAGGCCGCGGAGGGACGATTCCAGGAGTCCGCGCGTCGTCAGGTCGCAAGGGAGATAAGGGCGCGCGGAAACGCGGGGCGGAAGCGGAAGGGGCTGGGTCGCAGGCGATCGGAGGGCCGGGTAACGTGCATTGTCAAGTGGACGGCTGTGATGTGCTCCTGTCGTCCCTGCGCGAGTATCATCAACGGCATCGGGTGTGCGAGGCACATGCGAAGGCGGGTTCCGTGGTGCATGAGGGGATCGTTCAGCGCTACTGCCAGCAATGCGGTCGGTAAGTGTCGTTGTCACTGTCCCATCTTATTGCCTCCACTGGTTCCCGTTTCCCTATGCTGCCCTCTCGTGAGTCGTGGTGATTGCAGCCTGGCACGATAACGTTTTATTTTGCCCCCCTTGCCCCAGCTTTCATCCCATCGGCGATTTCGACGAGGCTCGTCGCAGCTGCCGTCGCAAGCTGCAGCGACACAACAACCTGCGAAAGCACAAAGCGGTCAAGCCACCCGCCGCCGCCTCCGCTTCCGCCTTCCCCCCATCCCCACCCAATACCAGGGGGGAAGGAGGAGGGTCGCCGGAGAAAAGCAGCAGTGGCGGAAGCGGAGGCGACGGCGCTGGCGGAGAAACCGGCGCGGCGTCGGGGGAGGCGGAGACTAAGCGGAACATTCACGAGGGAGCACCAGGAGGGCAGGCGAGCGGAGGGATTGCATTAGGCGGTGCGGGGAAGGTGGGGGATGATGACGGCGGGAGGGGAGTGCAGGTGCGTGAAGGGGAGGAGGTGAAGGTGAAGCTATCTCTGGTGGCGGACGGCATGCTGTCGCTGCACCACGCGCATGGCATGGCCGCATCTGGGTCTGCTTCCATGAGTAGCGACACTGGCGAGAGCAGAGGCGCAGGGCGAGGGAGGCACGCGGAGGGGCAGGCACAGGAGGAAGGCGAGCGGAGGAGCGGCGGAGATATTGGTGGTGCGGCAAGACGTATGTGCCAGTCGGCTCCTACCGCTGCGGCTGCGCCCCCTGCCGCTGTTCCTACTGCGGCTGTTACCTCTGCTGTTACTGCCACTGCCACTGCCACGGCCAGTGGAACTGCTGCGATTCTTCCTGGCGGTATACCCGCTGCTCGTTTCGCCCCTGCTCCTCCTCCTCTTCCTCGCGCCGGACCTCTCTCCGTCGCCCCCTCTCCTCCCTTTCCCGGTCCGCCTCCGGCCCTGCTGTCGCTCCCCATGCTGCGGGACCCAAGAAGCGCGGGGGCTGCCACGTGCGCCCCTGCTGCGAGGGGTGATCACGCTGTTCCTGCCGCTGCCGCCGCTGCTGCTGCTGCTGCTGCTGCTGTCGATGTTGGTGCTGGCAGCGATGCGGACGGTGCTTCAGGCAACGCGTCGGCAACGCGTCGGCCCTCTGTGGGAGCAGAAGGGGGAGCGGAGGCATCAGCGCCAGCTGGGGTTGCGGCGCAGGCAGTGGCGGCTACGGCGGTGGCAAGACCCGTGAAACGAGCGGCTGCCACGCGTATAGCAGCAGCAGCTGCTGCTGCCGCCCCTCCTGCTGCGGCCACGGGTGCTCATGATGCGTCTGCGTCGGCGGGTAGTAAGGGAAAGGTGCCTGGCAACAGGGTGACGACGAGCAGCAAGCTAAGGGCGCGCGCTGACGATGGGACGAAAGAGACGGAGGGGGAGGGCTCAACGGATGTGGCTTGCGGACAGGACGCAGCAGGGGGGTGCTGCGGGGATGGCGCACGCGAGAGGGCCGCAGGGAAGCCGCGGAAGGAGGGGAGAGGGTCGGCGGCTGGCAGGAAGAAGCATGGGGGAGCGGAGAGAGGGGGGTGCGCGGGGAGCCAGGCGCAAGGGGGGTCGGCACAAACAGCAAGCCTGGGCATGGTGGGCGGTCATATGCAGGGGGTGGTTGGGTTACCCATTGGTGCAAGCCATCAGGGGCCGCATAAAGGCATGGGCATGGGGATGGGCATGAGCATGGGAATGGGTATGGGAAGCATGCCTATGGCGATGGGCATGGGTCCGTATGGAATGGGGATGCCACCTTATGGCATGCCCATGGGTATGAGTCCAGGTATGGGTATGAACGTGCCACCTGGTATGGGCATAGCTATGGGCATGGGCATGGGGATGGGAATGGGCATGGGGATGGGCGTAGGTATGGGCTTGAACATGGGGAATCCAATGGGAGGAATGACGAGTGACCATCCCATGCCACCCATGCCTATGGGTATGGTCATGGGTCCTGGCATGGGCATGGGTCCTGGTATAGGCATGGGTATGCCCCATGGGCATGCGTACATGCGGGCACATGGGCCTCCGGGTCAAGGCCATGTGCATGCGCCCAGCACAGGCATGGGCGCAACGCTCGCAGCAGGATTGGTTGAAACAGTGCCAGCAGGAGCAGCAGCAGCAGCAGCAGCAGCTGTAGCAGGGGCGACAGCAGGCGCGGCATCAGAGGCAGTGGCGGCAGCAGCGTCTGCAGCAGCGGGGCAGTCCGAGTCACTGTCAGGGCCAGAGGGGAGCGCAGAGGGGCTGCAGGCAGCGCCGTGCGTGGGGGCAGCAGGCGGCAGTGATGCGATGGTGCAGGGCGCAGGCAGTGAGTCGGGCGCAGGGAAGGAGGTGCAGTCCCTGGTGACAGCAGCAGCGCCGACTGTTACTGATGTGCCATCCGGTGCAGGAGATATGGACATAAGCGGCCACTCCGATTCTCCTGCCCCTGCCGCTGCCCCTGCTCCTGCTCCTGCCCCTGCTGATCCTCCTGCTGCTCCTCCGGCTACGGCTGTAGCTACGGGCTGCTGCAAGTCTGCACGTGCTCGTCCTGCTCCCACCCCCATGCCCCTGCGCCCTTCCCCCTCCCCCTCTCCGCTTTCCTCTGAAGGGGACGCTGCGAGGAAGACGGACGAGGGGAGGAGCGCGGATAAGGGGTGGGAGGAGGAGAGCAACGGGGGGAGTGAGGAGCGGAAGGAGGGGAGGGAGGAGGGGGGGCAGAGTTCGGACGAGGATGGGCGACTGGCGTCGTGGATGGAAGCGCGCTTGACGTGCGGGGATGCTGGTAAGGGGAGTGCAGGTGGGAGAGGTGGTGCTGCTAGGCCATCGCCAGTTGGTGGTGATACGGTTGGTGATGATAGGGTTAGCGTCCAGGCAAGTGCTTCTGGACCGGGCGTGGCACGGAGTAAAGGAGAGGCCGTGGCTGTGGTTGGGGAGAGCAAAGGGCGTGGGACGAGCGAGAGGGATGTGGGGGTGGGAGGGACAGGACTAGAATGCTGCTGTGGCGTGAAGGGGAGTGAAGGGGAGAAGAGTGCGGAGGTAGGAAGCACTAGGGAAGGGGGAGTGGACGTTGAGAGGAGAGGTGGTAGAGATGGCAGATGCCATGAGAACGATCAGACGCAATTGACAGAGCAGCAGCAGCAGCAGCAGCAGCAGCAGCAGCAGCAGCAGCAGCAGCAGCAGCAGCAGCAGCAGCGGCAGCAGCAGCGGCAGAAGCAGCAGCAGCAGCGGCAGAAGCGCCAGCTGGATGAGGCACAGGTACGGGAACAGGGGATGGAGAAGCAGCAGGCGTTAGAGGGGGTAGGGGAGGCAAAGGAGGGCCCAACGCAGGGCGGCCGGAGGGAGGAGTTGGTGCAGGGCGAGCAGCGGAGGGGAGGCGATGAGCAGCGCACGGGGCGCATCTCACTGAAGCTCTATGACTGGAACCCGGGGGACTTCCCCCGCCACATCCGACACCAGGTGCGCCCACACACCCACTCGTACCATGCAATGTTGTATGCCATGCCGTGCCATGTCACGACAACCCACGTGAGTTGCGAACCCAATTTGGCACCTTCGCGTGGAATGTTGAAAGGGTCCTGCAGCTGATCGGCGTGGGAAAGGTGGCCGGATTTCCTCCTGGGATCACTGTAAGCCCCCCCAAAAAAAAATTGTGCCATGCCATGCCAACATTCCTCAGTGACATCATGCGGTGTAATGCCACGCCCACTTCGTGCCTTCGCCCTTTCCCCCAACCCCCCTCTCCTTCTCGTCCCCCCATCTATCTCCCCCGTGTGTCTCTCCCCACGTGAGTAGGTCCTAGAGTGGCTGTCGCGGATGCCATCTGACCTGGAGGGGTACATTCGCCCCGGCTGCACGCACCTCACACTTTTCACTCGAATGCCCGCACGCGCATGGACTCAGGTGAGACCGTGAGACTGCGAGACCGTGAGACCGTGAGACCGCAAGACTGCGAGGCCGCGAGGCTGCGAGGCTGCGAGGCCGCGAGGCCGCGAGGCAGCGAGGCCGCGAGGCCGCAAGGCCGCGAGACCGCGAGTCCGCGAGACTGCCCTGCTGCAGGTGATCCCCCCTTGGCTCACATGAAGCCTGTATGGGCTGAAGACAAGAGCTTCTTGTGCGGCTTCCCTTGTTTCGCGGCGACCTTGTTTGTTTGTCTTTTCGGCGTCACACCGCTATCCGATGATTGCTTCTCGGCCGCCACGGAAGCCTCTGCCTGCTCACTGCTCCGCCTGCATTTTGACTCCTCATCCCTCTCCCCCTCGCATGTGTGCTTGGCAGATGGAGGAGCACCCCTCGCCCTTCCTCCACAGGCTGCTGTACCCCCCCCAACCACCCTTGCTCCACTCCTCCCCCCTCACGCCCGCCTCGCCTACGTGGTGGTCGGTGGGCGCCATGGCAGTGCAGCTGGGCACCCACAGCGTGCAGCAGCGCCTGCTCGTGGACCATGGTGAGTGCTCTGTGCACGCCATGCCGTGCCGTGCCTCTACTGCTGGTGCGTCGGCTTCTTCGTCTGCCCGCCTGCTGAACGCTCCCTGTTCTGATTCTTTGCTCGCCATCCGATGCGTCCCATTCATGACCATATCGCACGCACCACGCCACGCCACACCACAGCATACCACTTGATCCCGTCTCGCATCCTTCCCTCCCGTTTCTTACAATGTCAGGCGTCATTCGTTCCACCAAGCAGCTCTATCCGTCAGCATCCGCACCTCGCCTCCATCGCCCCCCGGGCCTATTCGCCCTCCCACTCTCGCCCTCACCCTCCCACCTGGTCCTCCGAGCGTCCAACCTGCCTGCCAGCACCAGGTGAGCTGCATGGGAACCAGGACGAGGGGTCCGACCTACCTCCCCTGCTGCTTACCTGCCACTCAAGTTCCGACCTTTTAGGTCCGACGCATCCTGCTTCTCCAACCATCGGACTGAACCCCCCTCCCCTTTCTCCTCCTCCTCGTCTCCCCTCTTGCTTTTCCGTGCCCTCCCTGCTACCTGCCTCTTTGCCTCTGCTACTCCTGGCGTGCTGTGCCTCTGCATCAGGGTGATGTGCTCTCTGGCGGGACGTTACCTGGTCAACACTGCCACTCACGCCAGCCTTTTCAACGCTGACGGGTTAGGGCAGGCAGAGGAGGGGGAGGAGACGGGGGGCAAGGGCGGGGAAGTGGAGGCGGAGGGAGGGGAGGAGCACGGGGAGGAGGAGATCTCTGTCGTTCTTCCTCCTCTCACCACATGGGGCACACTTCGTGTCGAGGTACGGGGTAGAGAGTAGAACCAGCCAGGCACTGCTGCCGCCACCATGCCCTTGCTCTATCAACCCCTCAGGTGATTTTCCTCCTCTGTCTTGCTCCCTCAATCTCCCTGCCTGCATCCTCTTCCCTCTCCTCGCCTCGTCCTGTTTCCCCTGCCAGGTGGAAACGTCTGCTGGGCTTTGTCAACCCCTGCCCCTGCTTGTGGCCGCTGCACCCATCTGCACCGAACTGCACTCCCTCCTCTCGCCCTCCGCCTCTCCTCCCTCCCTCCTCGGTCGTCTGCCAGGCGTATCCCTTCCGTTGCCCACCCTACCATACTCACGAGCATCAACGCAGACAGCATGTGGAGCATCAGCCGACGCATTACCGGCAAGTGCGGCCCTACCATCAGAAGCAGCAGTGGCAGCAGTGTTTTCGGGAGTGTCTCAACTGGCTGACATGCTCACATGGGGTGGCGTGTGCCGCTGCCAAGACTGTAAATGCGGTCTTGGTGCTTCCTACACTGCTTTAACTGCTGCCTCCGCTTCGTGTGGAGGGGAGAGGCGTTTGGGAAGTGCGAGGGAGGGGGGAAGTGGAGCAGAGGAGAGAGGGGAGGCACTGGAGAACGAAGGCGGAAGGAGGGACGGTGTTGGAGGGATTGAAGTCCCTGGAACGGTGGAATGGGAGGAGGGGGGAGAGGGGGAGGAGGAGGAGACAGGTGATGCGATGATGGGGGATGGGGCAAGTGAGATGAATGAGGGGGAGGATGGGAGTGAGGATGAGGAAGTAAAGAGTGAGGATGAGGAAGTAGGGAGTGAGGATGAGGAAGTAGGGAGTGAGGATGGTGCTTGGGAGGACCGTGAGGAGGGAGAAGGTAGTGTGGAAGACGAGATGGGGCATGAGCCCCAAGCAAGGCATGAGCAGCACACTGGCGAGCAACAGCTGCACGGCAATCAGCTGCAGCAGGAGGAGCAGCAGGAGCAGCAGGAGCGGGAGGAGGAGCAGCAGGAGGCGATGGTGAGTGAGTGGATAGAAGACATGGGGTGGGTGCTGCGCAAGCTAACCATGCCGCTCCCTCAGGCAGCAGCATCCGTGCTGAGCCGTCAGCATGAGGTGCAGCGCGTGCATCACCTGCTCTCCCACGCCGTCACGCACGGCCTACCTGCCACCTCCTCTGCTCTCCTGCACTGGGCTGCCCGCCTCGCCATCCTCACCGCTGCTTCCCATGCCACTCCTGCATCGCAACCCAATGCACCCGCTGCTTCGGCCATTGGTGCCGGTGCGGGTTCTGCTGCTGCTGCTTTTGCTCGCAGGGAGGCGATGCGGGAAGTTGTGGAGGCAGTGGGGTGGGATGCGGTGAGTGGGTGGTCTCTTCTGCACGTGGCAGTGGCGCTGGGGAATGAGCCGCTTGTGGATCTGCTGCTGCGATTCGGCAGGGGCGACATGGGCCGTGGCGAGCACAGCATGGATAACAGGGATCCCAGCAGCAGGGATGAGAACACGGAGGGCATGGGTGGGTCTCAGGGCTCACTGTTCAGCCTCGGAATAGAGCACATGCTGCTACGTATTACAGACAATCCAGCAACGCCACCAGCAGCAGCAGCGGCAGCATCAGCAGCGTCACCACCAGCATCTCCCTCTTGCCATGCACCCTCCTCCTCCAGTCCCCTTTCCCCATGCTCTCTCGCCCATCGCCCATGGTGGTCACCTGTGGCTGCAGGGCCGGGGGGGGTGACGCCCCTGCATGTGGCTGCTCGCCTGGCCGCGCTGCCCTGTGCCAACTCGTGCGGGTGCGGGCAGCTGAGGGTCAGCGATGCACAGAGGGCCGCAGCAGCCCGCATTGCAGCCAAGCTGCAGGCGCACCTTCTCCCCCATGAGGTGCGCATCCCCCCCATCAACCCCATTCCCCCTCGCCCTCTTACGTACGCTCATCTTAGGCCCCCCGTATCCGTCCACCCATATATTCGCTCCCATTCATGTGATTGTCCTTCCCATTTTCCTTGTCTTTCCGCTCTGCTCATGTGCACCCTGCTCCCTCGGTCTGTCTGTCGGTCTGTCTGTCTGTCTGTCTGTCTCTGTATACTCCATTCCTTGCAGGCTGTATGGTGGCGCACGAACGCATCAATCATCGTCCAACAACCCGCAGGCCCATCCTCATCCCTCCCAGAAGCGCCCTCTCACTGTGGCTGCGCATGTGCTGCCGCTCCTCTCGCACGTGCATCCCCATCGCCAACCCCATCCCCTCCCGCCCCCTCACTCACTCTCCTCCCCTCCAGCAATGCCTGCTGCTGCTCTTCCACCCCCCTCGCCCCGCCTCCTCCCACCTCCTCCTCTTGCTGTGCTCCTTCCGGAACTGCTCCTCCCAAAACTGCTCCTGCATCACATCTCCCCTTCTCGCGTTCTCCTTCTCGCCCCCCTGACACTGCCTCTCATGGTTCACGTAACAATGCACCTGCCAGGGTCAGTGCTGATGCCACGGCACAGCACTCAGCACTGCCCACCGCAGCACTTCCCACAGCAGCAGAGCCTGCAACACAGCACGTAGCAGAGCAAATGGGGCCCAAGCTTGTGTGTGCTGCACCTGGCAGGAGTTGCTGTGGGTCGGCTCCAAGCATTGATGCAGCTGAGGACAGAAACCAGGGCATTGTTCTCGTGGAAAGGACCGCCAAGCCGTGTTGCACTCGTGGCCGCAGCAGCGGTGCCAGTATCAGCGGCAGTTTTGACAAAGCTGCCAGCAGCGCAGCATGTAAGGGGCACGTGCCACTATCATCCTGTGCTGCATATACTGCTGCCGTGGAGGGTCATGGAAGGGAAGAAACGACCCAGCATTGTTCAGCTGAAGAAACGGATCAGGCAGCAGAGGATGCAGGCGAGGCAGACTCGTCCCGAGTGACTTCAGCAGCACGCTTACAGAGCGCCTCTGAGGAAGGGTTAACAGATGCCGGGTGGATGGAGCACGCACGCAAGAAGCAGAGGACAGAGAGAGGGTGCTGGGGCTTCCGGGGAGGAGTGAGTAAGACATGGCTACCTGTGCTGGCAGTGGGTCTGGTGACATGCGCGTCCCTCACCTACTGCCAAGCTCACTCTATGCCCTCCACTGCCGCTACGGACACCGCTGGAGCAGCAGACACGCCCATTAGTCTTGTCGGCTCTGCCCCTGGTGTGCTGATCAGCTTCTTAATGCGGTCCTTGCACCGGCAACCCTTGGTCATCCTTGTTGCAGTGGCTGCTCTCTTGCTCGTTTCCCTTCCTCGGTACGTGTCTTGACTCACACGTTCTGCCTTGCTACTTAGTGCTTGTGGGTTGATTGTCCCTACTAGACAGGGGCCTTACCGTGATGGCTGCATTTGAGCTTCTTATATGCTTATTCAGAATCTTGAGGTGTAAGACTCCTCGCTGACTTGAGTACATATGACTTGTCATTGTCGCATTGTGACAACTTGTATTGTGCTCTTTTTCCCTCGGCTCCAGAGTGTATGCATGCACACCTAACCCACATCAGACTGCTGCTGCTGATGAAGGATGGAAACATAGTCCAGGGGTGCAAATCACAGTTGTGTGCACATCACAGTGCACCAACTTTCCAGTGGATTAGGAATTCAGGCCCATGGTGGGAGCCATTCTAGCAAGTGCATCGGATCAGTGAACCCGCCAATGCCGCGGGCCACAATTTCCCTTAGTCCTGATGAGTCTCTCTGTAGGAACTACA
Organism: Closterium sp. NIES-67; assembly: GCA_027943415.1. Classification (NCBI taxonomy): domain Eukaryota; kingdom Viridiplantae; phylum Streptophyta; class Zygnematophyceae; order Desmidiales; family Closteriaceae; genus Closterium; species Closterium sp. NIES-67. The sequence continues at coordinate 42,804 of BQMB01000627.1, read as the reverse complement.
CCACCATCAATGGTGAATTGTCATGCTGGTTGGAACACCGACTCAACTCGATCGTGCTAGCACTACACCGAGCTGATTGCTCTTGTTCGCAAGTCAAGCATGTAATGGAGCATTCAGTTGCATGTGTAACTGAACCCTTCATTTCACTCAGTAGCGTGGAGAAAAATATATTTCCAGCACTAACAGAAATCAGATACATCAGAACATGCACAGAAAACATGTATACTACACCATTGTTTGCACCATTGGTGCATCTTGTGCCTTGCTCTCATGCCATTCCATCTTATTTTGGTCCCCAGAAACTTCTCCATGCTTGGAGTCCTCGATGCGCCTTCGCACTTGCTCGTGTCGTTCCAGTGCACTCTCGTAAGGTGGAGTGCCCATGAATGACAGAAGCACTGGCAAAGTGCACAAGCCGTGCCACAGCCCAAGAAGCACTATCATCGAAAACATCTGCAGGGAAAAAAACGTTGGCAGTTAGAGACTGGTGCATGCATCTGTGTCCTGCTAAGTCCTTTTCCATAAGTGATGGGCACGGATCTGGTACTACCGTACGTTGGCAGGAGCAAGCGATGAGTCGTACCTTGAAGAAGGTTTGGAAGATGAAGGACTTGGCGAGTGCGAGGGGCAGCACAGCAAGGAACATAGTGAAACCTCCGTTGAACACCGCCACTCCCAGATGAGCCAACGCCTTGCGAGCACGCTCCTGCCTCGTCCCTACCTGCAAATTTCACACAACCCCACATCTCAGAATACGAGCGACGCAGCATGTATGTATAACATGCCGATCACTGCACTGCAGGCAGTGAACCACCATCTGACTGCAGCAGCTACAACCGGGGACTCATCAATCCAAAGCTGCAATGAAGGACTGGCTGGAACGCAGCAGCAGCTGACCCTACCACCAAAGTCTATCACCTGGGAGAGGAAGGAGTAGGCGGTGAAAGCAGAGTAATCGACGGCGATGCCGATTGCGAGGATGAGGTTGATGGACGTGACTGCATTGAAGGAGAGCCCCGCCCAGTACAGGAACCCCATCAGCTCGATGTCGATCATCGCTACCATGAGGCCCACTAGCACGCTGAGAGAGGCAGGAAAGGGAAGGGTAGGAATGTTTTTTCTCTAGGCCTCAAAAACCCGTCCAAAACAGGAACCCCACCAGCTCGATGTCGATCATCGCCACCATGAGGCCCACCAGCACACTGCGGAGGGGGAGGGGGAGAGAGAGGCAGGAAAGGGAAGGGCAGGAATGATTTTTGAGACACCGCAAAAACCCGTCCGGAACAGGAACCCCACCAGGTGGATGTCTATCATTGCCACTGTGGGGCCCACCAGCACACTGGGGAGGCAGGGGGAGGGCAGAGAGAGGCAGGAAAGGGAAGAGTGAGGGAGGACGCAGGAAGAGATGGGTTTGGACCGGATCATCAGAGGTGGAAATGGGCTCCGTCACTCCCACCCACAGGTGCGAATCATGCGAGCCAGACTCGCAAGCAAACGTGCTGTGTGATGTTGAGCTCGCAAGCAGATCCCAGACTGATGTTAAGCTCTTAGAACAAACTCCTCCCAACCAACACCACACGGTGTGGCCATGGCCCATGACTACTCTCAGGCCCACGCAGCCTCGCACCTGACGACCAGGTCCCCCAGCACAGGTGACTCTTGAGTCGACTCAAAAGTCACCTCGCAGCCTCGCACCTGACGACCAGGTCCCCCAGCAGCAGGAGCATGAGGAGGAAGACGACGGCAGCACAGAGCGCGACGGCGAGGATGGTGTCCCGCTGAATGACCGCGAAGCCCTCGAAGAAGAGGAACGGAAACGAGTATGGAAACGCGCCCAGCGCCGGCGCTGCTGCTGCCAGCGACGCCCGCATGGAGTGCATGGCGCTGACCTGAGGGAAGGAGAGAGGAGTGAGATGGTAGAGAGTAGAGAGACACAATTGCTGAGGGAGTGAGAAAGTTGGGGGGGGGGGGGTGGGGGGAGGGGGGATGAGAAAGGGCACTCTTACCAGGGCATTGGCAACACATTAGTGCAAGAGTTGAGACAGGATTTTTCAAACAACGTACAGGCCCAAGGTAAGTCATTAGGGCCAGATTTCAGGAGGAAACACAGGAGGGAAGTTTGAGAATTTGAGTCACCTCTGGACAATGATGTTCAAGGAGGGGCGCACCCACCTCCTGGGGGCTGTCGTTGAGGTTGGTGGTGAAGCAGAGCGTGCGAGACGCCTCCACCATCTTATATGGCTGCTCCAGCTGCGCCACCCCCGTGGGCGTGGTGGCGTGCGTGAGTGTGTCACGAGTGAAGAGCACGTCTGTGGTGAAGCGGCGGCCCTGGGGGGCCAGCAGGAACTGGTGCAGCCACGCATGGAAGAGAGGGGACGATGGGGGGCTGCAGGGGGGAGAGAGGGGGAGAGAGGGGGAGAGAGGGGGAGAGAGGGTGAGAGAGGGGGAGAGAGGGGGAGAGAGGGTGAGAGAGGGGGAGAGAGAGGGAGAGAGGGGGAGAGAGGGTGAGAGGGTGAGAGAGGGTGAGAGAGGGAGAGAGAGGGTGAGAGAGGGAGAGAGGGTGAGAGAGGGGGAGAGGGGGGAAGAGAGGGTGAGAGACGGCGAGAGATGGTGAGAGAGGGTGAGAGAGGTCAACTGCTAGGATTCTGCATTAAGTCGACTCAAAGAGCACAGGAGGAGAAACGTACCGCCCCTGCGCTGTGAGGTTGGCGGCATGTGTGGAGTTGGCCAGCCATGTGAGGTACGCATCGTACCACGTCACCACTGGCGGCGCTGATGACACGTATGGGTTGGACTGTGGCATGCACGCATGCACACACACACACACACACACACACACACACACACACACACACACACACACACACACACACACACACACACACACACACACAGGCACGCACGCACACAGACGCACACACGAACATGGAGTTATACACCGATAAGGATCGGTAGAGACTGATGGCCACCGATGAAATCCCATGCCATTCACATACCCCAATCATGCGGTGCACCTGCATGGTGGGGACACGCAACACAGCGTCTTGCTGCTCACAGAATCCACGCCCGCCACACCGCCCCACCCCGCACCCTCCCCATCCCTTCCATCCCACCTTCAGACTCGCAGTGACCGCCTGCATCTCATCCTGATAATAGAAATAGTCCAGCGGCGGCGACGCAGGGTTGGTGGTGTAAACGCCCACGGGCAGCGCGCCCTTGCCGAGGGCCGAGGTGAAGTAGGCGGAGCGGAGGGTGTAGACGTCCTTGAGATAGAAGCCGTTTGGGATGAACCACTCAATGTCAAAGTTCTGCTGCACGCGCACACTGCCGATCACCCCGAAGACGAAGATGGTGAGGGTTAGGGCGAGCACTGCTAGCTTGCCGGCTGGGTGCAGGATGATCTGTAGGGGGGATAAGGGAGGGGGAGGAGGGAGGGGGAAAGGGGGGAAGGGTGGGGGGGGAGGGGGAAGAGATTTGAGCAGGAAAAGAGGAGGAAGACGGAGCAGGAAAAGGAGATCCGGGGTATGGAGATGGAGCAATGACTTGGGAAGAAAGCTGAGCCGGCATTTGCAGAACCTGCAGCAGCACAGAACGGAACCAAGCCTCGTCAAAGAAAGTGTGGGTTACGCAAGTCCCGTCACCCCAGCCTCACCATGGGCAGCCACTGTCCGATGACGGTCTGTGCCACTCCCGGGCGGTTCCCATCATACTTGTGGCCGGGGCAGCACGAGTCCGTGGGCCCCGCGTTGCTGACGACGCAGCAGAAGGTGTCGCAGCGGTGTGCGCACTGGCGGCGCACATCGAGAGTGAGCGCGGCGACGAAGAAGGTGGACTGGAACACGAGCACGAGGATCACGCCGACTGCCGCGTAGATCATGAAGTCCCTGGGGTGGTGGGGACAGTGGGTAGTGGGTAGTGGGGTGGGGGAAGAGTTGGCGGAAGCGGTGCACCTGAGAGAGCAGCAGCAAAGCACCTGAGAGCAGCAGCAAAGCACCTGAGAGCAGCAGAAAATCACCTGTACAGCAACGGCAGCAGCCCACCTGAGTACAGGCAGGTCGGGGATGATCCCGGTGCAGAAGAGTCTATTTTTGAGGCGCCTCAAAAATAGACTCCCCACCTGAGAGCAGGCAGCTCGGAGATGATCCCGGTGCAGAAGAGTCTATTTTTGAGGCGCCTCAAAAATAGACTCCCCACCTGAGAGCAGGCAGCACGGAGATGATCCCGGTGCAGAAGAGTCTATTCTTGAGGCGCCTCAAAAATAGACTCCCCACCTGAGAGCAGGCAGCTCGGAGATGATCCCGGTGCAGAAGGCGACGAAGTTGGTGAGCGCCGCCACGATCACACCGCGCCGCGCCCGCGATACCGTGGCCACCACCCGGTCCACCACGGACGACGTCGCCAGGGGGTACTCACGAGCCGTCTGCACCGGGTGGGGGGGGGGAGGGGAGGGGGAAGAAGGGGGAAGGGAGGGGGGAAGGGAGAGGGGAAGGGAGGGGGAGAGGGGGGAAGACAGGGAATGGGAAAGAGGTAAGGAAGGGATGGAGGAGATGCCAGGAGAAGGACGGTGAGGGGTCATGAATGGCGAGGAATAGTAAGCGCAACCCCTCCCTCCTCACACCCTTTGACCTTCTTTCTTTTGAATCCCGTTTCCTTGAACCCTCCCCAATCCCTCTCGCATTCCCTTCCCTCTCCCACCCTTTCAGCCTGCCTCCCTCCCTTCTCCGCACCTCTTCATGAGCCGCCATGGTCACGAGCATGTCATCTGTGCCCAGCCCCAGCAGCAGCAGCGCCAGCACCTAGCGTTAAGGGGAGAGGAGAGAGAGAGGAGACAGAAAACGGTTTCAGGCGGCTCAGAACGCAGCAGGCATGGGCGAGAGCGGCAGGTGAGACCGTGAGAGTGCCAGGGAGGGGTCATTGAGGGAAGCCAGCGAGCCTGGGAACATGCTGTGGGGAAGGGAGCATCACCAGTAGCGACACCATGGTGCGGGAGGGCATGCCGTGTGAAGAAGGAAGCATCGAGCTGGCCTCACCTGGTTGACCAGGCCGAAGCCGAGCCTGCACAGCTGTGCCGCGCTGCGAGTGGTAAACAGCGAGTGGCGAGCAGCAAGGCCCAGGGAGGAAGCAAGTGCCGCACCTGGCTGACGAGGCTGAAGCCAAGACCCACGAGGCTGCAGAGCCCGTAGGCGCTGAAAGCGGCGAGCCCCACAGACACCACGTTCACCAGCCCCATGTACGCACGTGACTCCACCGGGTGCGGCTTCGATAGGATCACCAGCCCATACAGGAACAGCAGAAGGTAGCTGGGGGGGGATGGGGAGGTGGAAGAGAGAAGACAGGCGTGGTATGGGTAGAATCAGCAGCAGGTAGCTGGGGCGGGGGAGGGAGGGGGGAGAGAGGAGGAAGGTGTAGGTTCGCTAGGAAAGTGCGCCTGCAGAGGAGAAGCAGAAGGGGGTTGAAGGGCGGGTGGGGCCAGGAGGGACAGAGCGCAAGGAGAAAGGAAGGAGGTGTCGGAATCGAAGGAATTTGGATGGTTTGGCATGCTATGCCATGATGGCAGAGCATGGCTTGACATTGCATGGCATGGCATGGCGCAGCATGGCATGACATTGCACGGCACAGCATGGCCCGCCTCACCCTGCCATGAGCATGGAAACATCGCTGTAGATGGCAGTGTCACTCGTATCATTCTCGTCCCACGGCGACAGCACATACACATCCACTGCCTCGCTCTTGTACTGGGCGGGGGAGGGGGAGTGGGGTGTGCGGGGAGGGAGGGGAGAGAGGATATGGGAGGGTGGGAGGGAAAGGTAGTAAGAGCTGTCAGATGAGATGTATGCTCTTGTTCGTGCATGTGAAGGGTGGGACTTAACGCATGCCAGAACCTGCACTCCCACATCCCTCCCTCCCTCCCCCCCACTGTACCCACCGCTTTGATTAGGGGCACCAGCGCCTTCTGCCACGCCTGCGTGTACGGGTCCACGCTCGAGCTGCCACGGCCCTCCCGGTTGTTCTGCAGCCACACCGTCAGCCGCATCGCCTTCACGTCCACCACCGCCCCCATGCCGCTGCCCGCGCCAGCTGCTCCCGACACAGTGCCCGAGCTGCTGTTGCTGCTGCTGTTACCAGCGGTGGCAGGGGCAGCAGCAAGGGGCGGGCCGCGAGTGACGAGGCCGAACACAGACTCGGGGGACAACGGCTGCCCCAGACGGTTCTGATGGCAAGGGTAAGAGGGAAGCAGGGGGTTGGAAGGGAGGAAGCGATGGTGAGAGAGAGAGTGAGAAGGATCATCCGAGAGTGAGAAGGGCGCTGGGCGGGGCTGGGGAGGAGGGCCGTGGGGAAAGGGGGTGGGAGACGGGGAGGGCGACGACTTGGGAGGAATATCCATCCAACAGCAGCAAGCGGCAGCAAGAGGCAGCAAGAGGCAGCAAGAGGCAGCAAGAGGCAGCAAGGGGCAGCAAGAGACAGCAAGAGGCAGCAAGAGGCAGCAAGAGGCAGCAAGAGGCAGCAAGAGGCAGCAAGAGGCAGCAAGAGGCAGCAGGCAGAGAGAGTGCGCACCACAGCACGAGGGTTGTTGATGGTAGCAAGCAGGTCCGTGTCGCTGCGAATGGCCGCCTCGCTGTACCCCCAGTAGTCCAGCGGGCTCTCCACGCTGCACGGCGACCTGGGCCCCCCCGGGCGGTAGCAGATGCGCGGGCTCACCAGAGAGAAGCTCGACCCGTTGAATGATACTGTCAGGCTGGTGGGGTGGTGACACAAAGAGGTCACGGGGGCAAAGGATCATGGGGGAGTTTAGCCCGGTTCTGAGGTGCGAGGAGATGGAAGAGTGGGAAGAATGAGAGGAATCAAGGGGAGATGGAGGACGGGGGGGAGGGGGGAGGAGCAGACGCAGGGGTTGGGGGTGGGGAGGCAAAGCGGCAGGGAGTGTAGTGAGCGGTGGAAGCAGGCAATGCCATGCATCTTTTACAATTGTGAAGTACACGGTGTTGCGCTGCACACCGCGTCGCGTCGCACACGGCGTGTGATGTCTCACGGCAGTGGGGTGATGGTGAGGCAGTCTCTCACTTGGCCATGAGGCGGTACACGTCGAGCAGCGTGAGCAGCGCGGGTTGCGTGAGCACGCTGCTGTTGCTGTCGCCCTTGCCCACTGCGTACACCTTCACGTCCAGCGGCTCGTACCCAAACCGCTGCTCCACATAGTCCTGCCGCCCGAAAAGAAGTGGAAAAAGGCATGTTCAATGGGGGGAGGGAAGGGGGAAGCGCGGAGGGATCGTACCCAAACTGCTGCTTCACGAAGGGAGGCCGCCAAAGGGAGCCACGACCAGGCGGAATAACCATAGTGTAGTATTCAAGCCAAGCGCACAACCAAGCGCAGAGCCAAACGCAGAGCCATTGCAGAGCAACAACTGTGCAGTTGAATCCAGTTTCCGGCGGCTCACCCGGTCTTTAAACGCCATGTTCTTCTGCGGCGTGTAGAGCGCCTCGTAGTCAGTCACCACGTTGATGCGCGCCAGCCCCGCGCCCATCAGCAGCCCCAGCGCCCCCATCACCGCCAGCACCGCCACCGGCCGCTGCGCCACCGCGCGCGCTATGGCGCCGAAGAGCGCGATCAGCCCGCGATCCACGGCGCCCCCCACGGCGCGGATGCCGAAGCGCCGCCGCCGCTGCTTGTTCTGCCGCGGAGGGGGCGGCTCCTCTTCGCCATCGTGGTCGTGGTCGTCGTGGTCGTCGTGGTCGTCATCCTTTGCGGTCTTATCAACGGGAAGCGGAGCGTCAGTGGCGGCCGCGTTGCTGATGGCGTCGTCTTTTTTGGGGAGTGGCAGGTCGCCATTGTTGTTGCCATTAACATTGGCAGTGGCATTGCCCTTGCCGTTGACAGTTGAAGTTCCAGCGCCACTGCCGTTGGGAGAAACGGCTTGATTCGCCGACATCATCATGGCGTCGCTAGCGACTCGCCTCGAGCTGCCGCTGCACCCGAGGGCAACACCAGTGGGGAGGGACTCCGCCATTTTCGCCGTTAAGGAACAGCCACTTTTTGCTTTCTTTCTTTTCTTTCTTTTCTTGTAAACGGGACTGTCGTTGGATTGGAGGCACCGCCAGGAGGACGGTATCCCCAGAACCGTTACGGAACAGCCTCTTTCTCGACGCTGCGATGATGGCAAATGCAGGAGCCGCGTGCAAGAGGTAACGAAAAAAGGTTTCTTTGCTTGATCTTGAGTCGCGTCAACGCCGCGGCGACTCTCGCCGACCGTCGATAACCGATTGCCTTTTCTTTCGAGAGAGCCCGCGCGGTTTCGGATTCCCAGCCCAGGCTATACCGCGTATCACGTCTTCCAGGAGGGAGCGCTGCGGTGGGGAACCTTGGTACAAGAGGATGACTTTTTATGCGTGTGGTCCAAGACAGCTGGCTTGGCTTAGGAGGAATTTGTTGCTCAGATTTTGAGGGATTTGGAAGTGATGGAACGGGAAGAAGTGGTTCGGATTGTCTTTCACCACATGGAAACGCTCTGTAACGTTTTGGAAACACAGGTCAACGAACCTTATTAACCTTATTCACCGATAGGGATTTTTCTGTTTATTCGTGTCGTGTCAGCAGCGCCCAATCCAATCAGCGCCCCTCACGTCCCAGCAGCACCCCTGGTCCCCTGTTTTGTCCGCGTGGAACGAGTCAGTTCAGTTGGGCTGAGGTGAGGAGAATGCAGTGGTGTTTGCAAAACTTATGTACTGTACAAGTCATATGCCTTGTAGACGACACCCTTTTACGCCCAGAAGTATTCCATAGGCGATGTATCCTTGTACGCAAAGTGTACCCGTGTCATGTGAACAGTTCTCCTTACAGTCAATTGGCAAGATTTTTCGATAACCAATCAGTGTGGTCGTGCGACGACTTTCAATGGCAGGCGATCTGACACTGGCTGTTTGTGTCAGACTCGTCAACCAATGTTCAAAGCCGAATCCACATCACTTTTGGAAAATCAAACAACCACAAGACCAGCCATTTATGTTCCTCCACGTTTGCCCCACAAATTGTGTGAGTAATGTTGCTACAGTGTCGTGAGCTGATTACAATCAGGGGCACGTTTTACATGACTCCGAAATGAATCCGGACGCGCAAACATGACTGGTCACCGCTCTCGTCGAATTTCGCCTACCCCGTCTATTTGCGCTTCGGAATTTTTCTCAAATGTAAACGTCTTTTCCTTGTTCTTGATAGAGCGCATTGAATGTTGTGAGGAATATGAAAAATTACCATGAACCCTGAGTTGACGCGCGTGCGACTTGGTGAACGACACCTGATCGCAACAAACGCCAACACTGCCGACCATGAACAGTTCATAAAATCCAAGCAAAAAAAATCTTGCGACACGCCATAGCCCCGTTTGCCCGAGCATATTCCATGTACGCCCAATGCCCCGAGTCGCCCCCCGGGTGATAAGGGAAGATGACTTGTAGCTCGAATTTCAGTTCAGCGAAACATATACAGTACTCTATAAATGTTTTGCCAGGCGAAAGTCAATCGCAACTTTGTAGTAGCCAAATTGAGAAGCCCCCGAATCTCGTCCTCGCTAGAAGCGTTTCGTCAGAACCATCCACCCATCCATCCACGCACTTTCGTACGGAACAGCTGCTGCGTGGAAGACAGCATCCGCGTCAGCTTTTGTCGGCTTCGCAACCAAACAGTGCTTGACTGTCACGATTGCGTCAGCAGCAGGTGCCTCCCAGAAGGCTCAGGCACGTCAGCAGCTTCTTTGTGCATTCGTGAGTTGTCGTCACCTGCACTCAATACTTCTAATACACCGGGTGCGCACCCAATAGCCCGGATTTCGACGAGCCGCGTGGGCGTAATGCGCGCACTTTTTTAGCCAGCCTTCGCCATGGGAGAATGGGCTGTTGAATGGAAACTTGTGCTTTCGCGAGCTCCTTTGCATGGACACTTTCGCCACCGCCGTGTCGCAGGTGCCACAAAACCCCGATGAATGGGCCATCAGGCAAAAGGGCAGTTTCCCGTGATTGGCGGCGGATGGGCGTAGATTGGGGGGTGGGCCCGGTCAAATTTCCGGGACTCCCTGGACACCTCGTATATCGGTACAGCTGGAATGCTGTAAACTCCAAATCCCCGACTCGCAAATATGGAGTACGACGAATAGGGGCGGTACACAACGAGCAAATTGGATACAAGGGGTATGCACTATGCTCCAAATCTGCGACTCGCAGATATCGACTAAGTCGAATAGGGCCCGTACGGTAGGGGCAAAATGGACTAACGAGTGAACATGGGGGTCGGAGTGACTTGTCTGTTATGTTTTGTTCATAGAAGGGTGCCCGGTCCGATGCTGCGACAATTTGAGTTTTCAAGAGACACGTTGGATTTCAAACCCCGTTGCATTAAAAAGATTCGAACACACACAACAAAGTGTCCAACAACACTGAAACACTCAAACCCACGCACAAAGGCAAGAAACGACACATCAGCATTCACACAAGGAGTGACACGGGACTACAACCGTGTAACAACAAAACTCTCAAGCGCACAACTAAACTAAAAGAAGGGTAATCAAACGCGCCCGGCCCAGCAAAAGTAAGCACACTCCCGAAAGCAAGCGCAACTGAAAAACACACACGTCGGGAAGGAATCCAGTGCTCTCTCAGCGCATCCACTCAGCCGAGTCCACCCAGTCGTCCATGATGGCCGTCGCCTGGAGCACATGCTGCCTGTACTCTTCCGAAACAACCCCTGAAGCAGAGTTCAGGTCCAAGCGCGGGGATGCGCGTTCAAGACGCTCAATCAAAGTAGTGAAATGTTTGAATTCGAAGTTACAACGTATGGAATAAAGCGGGCAACACAAGCAACAGCAACAATGACGCAATCGCAAATAACACGCACTACGTTTAAAAGGACGCTTACCTGGCTTGTCATCCAGCCGGAACCGTTGCTGCGCCAAAAGCACTCCGTCGCAGGATTGAATTTCTTCTGTGCGAAGAAGCGCGGGTTGGCGGTTTTGCTCACAACAAGCGGCTTGTACATCTGCGAGCCGTCGGCGTTGCACATCAGCGCGATAGTTAAGCGGGCCTTCCTGTTTTTGCCGCCACTCACAGGGCCATCTGCGAATGTCATTTTCGGAATTTGTTTCCAAGCGCATCCAGTCTCGTCGTAGTTGAAGCAGTCGCGAGGCGCGACGGCGAGTAGAGTGAGCAACTGCGGGCATGTGGCCTTCATCGTCATCACTGCGCCGAAGTCCTGGTCGTTAGCTTCGCCCTGCTTGGTCCGCCACTTGTATCCCATCTGCTTCAATGCTTTCTGCACCCATCCGACGCTCGCTTTAAATCCAACCGGCACTCCGGCGTTAGGAGCCATAATCTTGGCTCGTTGCTGGATGACGCTGATGGTGATTGGCAGCCCACCCATTGCCGCCCGACCCAACCATGACTTCAGCCGCTGCTCAATCAGGGGATAGAAGGCGGAACGCAGACGTTGAGTGGCGGAGTTCTCTGGCCCAAGTGCCTTCCATTTGTCCGCCTCCTTAAGGATTTTCCCCACGGTGCTAGGGTCGGGATAAATACCGTATCTCGTAAAACACCACCGAGCGATGTCGGCAAGTCGAAGGTGTGAATGCGCTTCAGCATGTCGGCAGATTCCGACCTTCATCGCAATCGTCAGCGATGTTCTCCTGAGTAACCTCATTGTGACCACTTGATTGAGCCACGTAACGTAGTTTCGTCGCTGTTTAGCCGCTGATGTGGCGGAGTGTAAATACGACCTCTGTCGGCCTCCTCAACCGACGGGGTACGTAGGCATGCTCATGCCAGCGCGCATGCAAAATTGCCTGCTGGACAGGGGTACTAGCGTGCTGTCTGCGATTCTGCGTTTTCTCCCAAGGTCCGTCGCGATTACGTAGCATCGCCTTGGCGCGCGCGTATTGGCTGGGCAATTCCGAACGCAATTCACGGGGATTTCACGAGAACGCACATGCGGGTTGATTGGCAACGCTCGCACGATGAAATCGCACCCAATTCGGGAGGCGCGGTTTGCTGGTCGGTGACACCATGCGATTGCGGTGACTGGTCAATATTTTAATTGCACCTTTTTAGCGAAGTCTAACAGTAGATGTATACCGTACAGACGGAGTACATCGTGGTGGATCTTATCAAATTCTTGACCTTGGAGTATTATATGGAGTACAATGTCATGGACCTAATGGCATACCCGCTGTAATAGAGTACACCTAGCTCGCGGTATTTTAACACCAAGTATTTTCACAGAGGGTGTCATCGAGAGGGTATTCACCCCGCGAAAGCAGCTCCTGAAGACCAGATCCAGAGACCCTTGAAAACAATTTGAGATTGGGTTTCTATACTAAATGTTTCCTACTCGATTTAGTGTTTCTCGAGTGAAGAAACCCGACGTCAGGTTAGGCAATACTCAAAGTTTTTGCCCTCGTGGAGTCTTCCAAGCTTAGGCCATGGGGACAAAGAGGTACTCTCTACGCAATCAGAAATGGTCAGAGTGGAAACAAATCGCCAAGTTTCAGGGTGAGAAATTACCGCGTGCCAAGTGTAGCAATAGAGATTTTAAGTGGGGTAGCGTAGGCCGTTTTACTCGCTTTGTTTACGATTGGTGCCTTCGCGAATTGGCCAATTGAGCCAGGTTTCCAGCAAATTCGGCGAGTGTCATGTGGCCTCTACAAAATCGCACAACGAATCTGTCGTCTGGTAAAAAACACGCGGACGAAAAAAGTCACACCTCGTTCTCGAACTTCCCGCAAGCTGCGCAGGCTCATAATGCGCATAAAAAATAATAAAACGAAAACGGCTAAATGGAACGAACGATTAACAACTTTATCGAGGGTTTTCGTTAACCAATCATAAGTATTTACGAAAGTGATAGAGACCCCTTAGAGAAAATCATTTACGAAATGAGCAGATGTTTGAAGAAACTAGGGTCGTATTTCTGTATTCGAGACACCCCTATTCGTATCATTATAGAAGCCCCAATATGTCCATAATCGGTTCTCCAAAATGGCAGATGCCTCGCATGCTATTGACACGAGGATTTGAATACGACCATTATCGTGAGACAGAATGGATGGAAAATGTTTGCACAGTACACGTGCATGCGTACAGCTTGCTGGTAGTCCAACTGGCGACATTATATTGGCCCTACGGTCGCCATCTGGATTGCGACCCCAGTTCATTGCGACTGGGTGGCATACAGAGCGGTATTGGATTTCGGCAAAATAATCGGCGAGTTTCTCTCAGAGTAGGAGAATGAAACAAGAAAGAAGGGTTCACGGTAGTTTTGACCTAATGCGCTGTACTTTCTAAGGCATGCCCCTATCTAGGCAATAGTAACATATACAAAATATATTTGACACACCCGCTAGACTGGACAAGGGGTAGTGACTGGCAAGAGACAAGCAACTCAGTGTGGTAGTACTTGTCCAACCTCTGAGACAAGGGTACGAAGACCAGTCAACAAGAGTACAAACTCGACAAGAGCAAACCAAGGCGGCACTACTAGTCCAGCCACTGGAAGAGAAGCCACAACGCCAGTCAATAAGGCATATATAAAGAGTAGTGAACAATCAAGATCCTAGCAAATAATGAGCTACAGGAACCAAACCAAGCTGCAAACAGTGCCGCTGATGATCTCTACGTGCCAACGCATTAGCAAAGATATCGGCTATGTTGGCACCGGAGGCCAAGTGTACTACGCGGGCTGGGCGGCGCTGCTGTAGCTCGTGCAGGAGGAAGTACCGCAGATGGATGTGCTTTGCTCTGCACTCGAGTGGAGGATCATGGCCATGTTGTCAGCGTACAGGACCGGGGCAGAGCTAGGCCGCTCACCTAAGTCGGTGAGCAAGAAGGTCAGCCACCGGAGCTCCTGTACCGCCATGATACCGGCGTAGATCACAGGCTTACAGCTAGACTGGGCAACAGATGACGAGCGAATGGACCTCCATGAGATGGCACCAGAACCAAGGCTAAAGCAGTAGCCCTAGGAGGAACTGAGGATCTCAGCGTCGTCTGCCCACGAAACGTCTGTATGCCCTGTAAAAGCCTACCAGTGCTGTGGTCGGTGTCTCCTTGTGGCCACAAAGCGAGCTAGGATGCTAAGAGGGTATGCGAGATCTGGACAAGTGTAAGTCATCAGGTACATGAGGCAACCCACCAACTGTGCATAAGGACCACTAGGCTCTACGAACTCCTCAAGAACTGGAGCAGAGAGCCTGTGGTCTACTTGCAAAGGTGTGGGCTGTACAGAGGAGAACTGAAGACCGAACCGCCGAAGGACCTGGTGCACCAAGTGTGACTGTGTGCGAATGATGGTGCACGCTGCTCTATCCCTGGGGATCTGCAGGCCAAGCTAGTGATGCAACTCTCCTAGGACAAGAGAGACAGGACGAGCACGAGAGGGACAACGAGACTAGAAGTGGGACGGAGGTGTCGGGTCAGGAGACACAGGAGGATTTACAGGAGAAGAACGACGGGGGAAACGAGCTGGGGGCGAGTCCGACGGAGGAAACACAGGGTCTTAGAGAGGCAGGGGAGGTGGCAGCGAGACAAGCGCAGCCGGGTGGTCAGGGGAGGGAAGGCTGAGAAGGCGAAGTGCGGACACCGGTGGCGACTGCTGCTGCTGCTGCTCCACGCCGACACAATATCCTCCATCTGCACGACGAGTACGTCCTGAACGCTCCAATCCAACACCCTCAGAACTACAACCCTCTCCAGTACCGATGTCATCCCTGAGACCGCCGGGACAAGCCACGACAATAACCCCAGGACTAGCACCCCAAGAACCAGCACCCCAAGGACCAGCACCCTCCTCAACGCCCACACTCCCAGAGCTCACGGATGGCTGCTGCTGCTGCGGCTGCGACGACGGCTGAGGCTATTGCTACGGCGGCGACGGCTGCTGCTACGGTGGCGATGGCTGCTGCAACGGCGGAGGAGGGGATACAGGGGGAGAAACAGGCAGCAAAAACTGGGCCGCGGGGCCACGAGAGTCAGCCGTCTCCTTGACCGGGATAACCGACGGGAGGGGAGTGACGTGAGACACACCAGACGGAGCAAGACAGGGAGGGAGGGGAGAAGGGGCTACTAGGGGAGTGGGTACCAGAAACAGGGGCGGGGAAACCGGGAGACCTCGGTGAGGAAAGCTGTGATAGAAGGAGGCAAACTCGTCGAAAGTGACGTCACGCGAGTGAAAGAAGCGGTGACACGACAGGTGGTAAAAGTGACAGTCTGACGAGTCAAGGGGGAAACCAAAAAAGACACAGGGGACAATGCGAGCAGTAAGTTGTCCGGACGTGAGCGAGGCAGCCCTAGACTTGGAACGCGCACGCATCACCAAGGAACCCGGTCCAGAGAAGGGTCGGCGAAACCTACGGCCGCTGGGAGTGTGGCCACAGGTTAAGCTGGTGAGCGGCGTAGCGAACGGCGAACGGCCACAGAAAACGGGGTGCACCGGCATGGATCATGGAGGTACGAGCCACCTCCCTGATCAAAGCGATGCGTTACTCAGCGACCCCATTCTATTGCGGAGAGTCTAGTAGGGTGTACGACTGGGTGATGCCCTCCGCACAAAAGAACTGTCCAAGCCGAGCGAAGGCGAACTCGACGCCAGGGTCGAAGTGGAGACATAGCACGGGGAGACCGTGGTGGACGCGCGCAGCCACGACCCACTGGATAAGAACCTCAAGCACGTCAGCCTTCCGCTCCAGGGGGAACATGGTCGTATAGCGCGTATAGTCGTAGACAAGCACTAGAAAGTAGCGCTCTCGACGCGGGCCAAGGAAGGGGGTTGGGCCCCAGACATCTAGGTGCAGGGTCTGGAGTGGCACGGTGGCAGGGCGAAGCGAGGAGGAGTAAGGAGCACGGTGAAGCTGGCCCTCGACGTAGGGCGTGCACGGTGGCGCGGACGAGGGAGGGAGGGCAGGGAGCGACGCAGGGACAAGACCGTGCTGAGACATGTGACCCAGTCGCGGGAGTGCGGGGTGACCTAGGCGGTGGTGCCATAGAAACGACGGGTGAGTGAGCGACCGACATGAGCAAGCCGCAGCAACCTGGGTAGACGTAGGACCCGGGGAGGACGCGCCCACCGAGGGGGAAGCAGTGTCCAGCGTAAACAGACCAGACACCGGGTCCCGAGGGAATGTCGCAAGGGGGGCACCTGAGGCGACCTCGGTACAGACAACATGCCGCTCATGACCAGGGAACGTAGTGGTGACGCCGAGGTCTTGAAGACAGCCGACACCAACTAGACTCCACGAGAACGAAAGGATGTGCAGGCCTATAAGAGAACCCGAGGGAACTGCTTGACAGAGAAGGGTAGTGTAGCTACGGGCAACGACAGGACCAGAGGAGGGGTCAGCAAGCCCGATAGCGGCAGGTGCTGCAAGTGACGTCAGCGCAGCGTGATCGCGGAAAAAACAGGGAGACGCGCCAGAGTCAAGCGTAAAGGAGAGCGAAGCGGAAGCTGTAGCCGGTGGAGGAGGGAGCGTGGAGCCCAGACTTAACAAGGCCGAAGGTCCTACGTCTGACGCAGCAGGGGAGTCTGTACTACACACAGGAAACACACCTAAATTAGGCAACACAGAGTAATAAGATTCGGGCACACTAGAAGCATCAGCATACAGGGAATGCACAGTAGAACAAATCTTATCCATGTCTAACTCAAATACAGGCACACCGTGGCGCAAAAGACTGACCCAATCACAGAGGTCCAGCGCCGGCTGAAGCGGCGACGAAAGAGGCCGTCGAGGCGGCGGAAGCTGGGGGCGGTAGGGTGGGGGCGACGACACACAGTGCCGCAGAGGTGGCCGATCTGGAGCTGGTACTGGTAGCCCCCGGCGCCGAAGGGGTCGGCAGGGCGCGAAGGGCTTGGTGGGGCGCGAAGGGGGCCAGCGGGGCGCGAGGGGCCGGCGGGGCGCGAAGGGCCTGACGGGGCACGTAGGGAACGGCCAGCGGGGTGCTAAGGCCAGCGGGGCGCTAAGGACAGCGGGGCGCTAAGGACAGCGGGGCGCAAGGTGAACAGCGGGGCACTAAGGCTAGGGCTAGGGCAGAAGCTGGTGGGCAGACCTAACCTAAGCTGATACCATCTCAGAGTAGCAGAAGGAAACTAGAAAGAAGGGTACACGGTAGTTTTGACCTAGTGTGCTGTACTCTCTAAGGCAGGCCCCTATCTAGGCTATAGTAAGATATACAAAATATGTTTGACGACAGTTTCGTCCAGCCACTCCCAAATCGCAAGGGGCCTCGTCAGAGATTTCTTTGGCAAACGGGGCATTTTGCGACGTTGACTGTACGCACTTCAATATCTGTACGCCATACGATCAGAGTACAGTACAGCGTGTTGGATCCTACCAAATTATGGACGGTAGGATTGTATCTGGATAAAAGTGTTGAGGCTTAATGGCATATCAGCTGTACAACAAATTCTCCAAAACTTTGACATAATACAATTCAATACATACAGTTCACAAACCTAAATGGGCTTTTTCGAAACTACTTCCGCAGCTCCAAGGTCAGGTGTGAAAAACCATGGATAGCCTTGTGCCGGTCAAAGAGAGCCTTGACCTCGCCATAATAATAATCCCTGATCGTGCACAGGTCTTCGTATGATGGCTCCTCGTTATTTGTGGGAATGAGAGACCGAGGATCAAATGGTCGGCCCACCACCAAGGTCATAGGGCAAGCGCGAGGGAGAGGAAGGAAACCAAACAACCCAACAGGCCAAAAGGGAATCGGGAAGCCAAATCTCCTATAAGTAAACCGCTGCACAAAGCAATTGAGTGGTGAAGATACGAAGACAGGCAGGGGGGGTGATGGAATGGAGTGGAAGGGGGCACAGTTGGGGGAAGAGGCAAGCATGTTTGTCAGAATTTTGTTGAAGGCTGAAGAAACGATGGGACAAGAAGGAAGAGCTGGCGTGGTGCCTGGGTGGGTGCTGCACATACCTGCAGGGTGGGCCAATGAAAGAGGTTGTCGAAGGAGTGCGGCTCGCCGAAGCAGATGGTGGGCACGAGCAGTGCGTTGGTCTGCAGGGCGATGCGCACAAAGCCGATCTTGCGCGCACACAGCACGATGGACGACGACTGGTTCGTGGCGTGGTACGTCAGCTCCGACTGGGGGGGGCGAGGGTGGGACACATGGCATGGGGTGCATGGGGAAGGCAGGCAGGAAGCACAGCAAGGTGTTAGGGTTAGAACAGGTGACTGAAAGCTCTACAACAACCAAGCAAACAATATTTTGGACGGGGATGGGGATGGGGATGGGGATGGGGATGGGGATGGGGGAAAGGGAGGAGGAGGGGAGGGGGGGGAGGAGGGATGGTGAGTATGGGAGGGAGTAAGGGGCCAAAGAATGGGTTTGGAGAGTGGGAAAAGTTTGGGCAAGGAGCAGAAGCAGAAGGGGGTTGATTGTCCCCACCTGTCCCCCAGGGCAGAGCACGGCCGCCCCCGTGTCCTTGAGGGCCGTGAGGAAGCCCTCCCGCGACACCTCCCGGAGGCCGCCCCACAGGCAGTAGGTGCGCGCGAGGGGGATGCGGAAGCACACGGACGCCACCAGGGGGATGGGGCGGATGGCGGGGAAGTGCGCGCGGAAGGCAGACGACAGGGGAAACCACGCCATCACTGCTGGCATCAGCCCGTGCGGCTGGTGGGGGGGGAGGGAGAGGGGAGGAGAGGTGGGCAGAAGATGGTGAGGGGAGGAGCAAGCTCTGGCTTGTGGAGTTAAGAAGAGGGAGGGAAGGAGAAGGGAACAAAATGGTGTCTTCACTATGGTTACCGAGCTAAGGCTGGTGGCACGGGGGGGCATGCTTACATGGTAGGTGAATATGAGTGGGCGGGAAGAAGTCGCTGCAGTGACCTCACTGCCCTGGCCCTCTGCAGACTCCGTTCCACTCCCTCCACTCTCTCCCTGCTCCTCCACCTCCTCCTCCTTGTTCCCCCCTTGCTGCTCCCTACTCTCCCCTGCGCCTTCCATAGGCCCGAATGCACCCTCCTTCACAATGCTGATCCCATGAAAGTATGCTGCCGCTGCCTCCTCCAATAGTGGCATCACTCTGGTAGGGAGAGACGGAGCGAGAGGGGGGAAGGAGAGGAGAGGAGAGGAGAGGAGCGTGGAGCTGAGGAAAGCACACCATGGCGGCGGCAAGGAAAAGGGAGAGTGAAGGAGAGGGAAGGCGGTGAACGAGGAAAGCGGACGAGGTAAGAGAGGGAGGGGGGTGAGTCACAGGCGCCAAAAAGGTATAATATCTCCAAAAGAAAGATCCATGATCTATCCCTATGGCAGATCAGGTCCACTCCTCGAAGAAATAACACCTCCCCCTAGGGAAAGCACATTTCCAGGAGGAAATCAATTTAATAATACCCACTAGCAGCGCAACACGGCAAGTCAGCGACTCACATGTTCTGGATCCACTTGCGCTCGCCTCGCCCCGACCGCTCGTACCCCCCCGGGCATATCGCACAGTAGGCAAAGACCCATGCCATGGCTGTCAGCACCGCTGCACTGGCCGCGCGCAGCGCACACACCACCTCGCCGTAGCTAAACGCACTGAACCCATAACTGTCTCCAGAGCTGTGAGTGAGACTGCTGTTGGTGTTGTTGATCTGGTGCTGCTGATGGGCGGTGCTGCAGTGGTGCGCGGGCAGCAGGGCGCGCAGCAGCAGGGGGGTGAGGAGAGCGGCGATGACGTAGTACTGCCAGCAGTACAGGCCCGACACCATCACCGTGCTCCGCGCCCTCACTGCCGCCCACCACACCATCTCACGCACACTCAGTGGCTGTTGCGTTGTACCGCCGCTGCTACTGATAGCTGAATCGCACACACCACCACTGATGCTGCTGCTGCCGCTGCTGCTGCTACCAGTGCTGCTGCTGCTGCCGCTGCTGCTGCTACCAGTGCTGCTGCTGCTGCCGCTGCTGCTGCTGCTTCTACTCATGTTGAAACTAGTGTCAGTTGAAGCCGTCACTGAAGACCCACTATCACTGCCACCACCACCGTGTCTCACTCCTGCATCCTCCCTATCACTCTCCGCCTCCCCTCCTGCCTTTCCCAGTAAGTCCCGCCCTTCCCCCAAGCCTCCTCCCCCTACACGCCCCACTAGAGCATCCTTAACTCTCATCATTGCCGCTCCAGCTACCTCCCTGGGCCCCCTCGTGGCCACAAAGAGCTCTCTCTCCGTCCAATGCGGCGGCCGCACCGCCACTGCGCGCCAAGCCACGCCTGCCACTGTGCCCTGCACGCTACCCCCCCCAGTGCATGCCATTTCCGTCACGGAAGGAGCAACGGCTGCTGCTGCTGCTGCTGCCGGTACTCTTGCACAAGCAGGAGCAAGAGCAGGAGGAGCAGGGGGAGCAGGAGTAGGAGGGAGAAGGGCAGTAGTGGCTGCGGTGCTGCTGACGGCACTGCCGGAGCACTCATCCACATCCCTCCCTGCTGCTGCTGCTGCTGCTGCTGCTGCTGCTGCTGGCTTTGCTGCGGCAGCGGCAGCGGCAGCGGCGGCGCGCGAGGAGGGGGACTCGAAGGCGAGCAGCGACGCCATGAGCAGGAACTCGGAGGCGAGGCCCGTGGCGCCCGCCGACGCCAGCAGCCCGTAGCCCAGCGTGGTGTGCCCCACGAACGCCGCCACCACCGCCACGGACGAGAAGATGAGCAGCGACAAGGAGAAGAGCGTCCACGCCATGGCCTGGAGGGGGGGGGGGGAGGTGGTGGCGAGGGTGGGGAGAGAGGAGGGAGGGGAGTGGGAGTGAGGGAGAGGCGAAGAAAGCGAGGGGAGGCCGCAGGGGAGAGAAGACGAGCAGAGAGAAGGAGAAGAGCGCTCACGCCATGGCCTTGGGGGGGGGGGGGAGGTGGTGCAGGCGAAAGGGGGGAAGAGGGAAGAGGGAGAGAGCGAGTGAAGAAGAGAGCGAGAGGAGCGCCCACGCCATGGCCAGGGGGGGAGGGCGCGTTGCAGGAGAGGATGGGGGGGGGGGGGGGAGCTGGGGGGAGCGGGTGTAAAGAAGAGGAGAGAGAGCAGGGGTTTAGGAGAGCACAGAGAATTGTCGGCATCGGCTCACCTGTATGAGAACGAAGCGCAGTCCGCCGACGAACGGCTGCCAGAACATCCACGCCAGGTGGCGGTACCTCATTCGCCCGCCCAGCCCGTGCGTGAGCAGCGCGGCGCAGCACAGCCCCGACGCGCTCAGCAGCGCCGCCATCGCGACGACGAAGTTGAAATTCACGAAGCCATGGAAATTCGTCGCGGCGCCTCCTAACCCCATGGCGCCAGAGGAAAGCGCGTCGCGGACGCCGACCGACTCATAATCGAGCCCATCAGCCGATAGCTTGAGGGGCGACACGGGAGCGGAAATAGTCCAAGGCGAATAGGAATAAGAGGTAGCGGAGATAACCGGGGGGTCGTTTAGGGAGTTAAGACCGAGATAGCCGCCTCCTAAGGCGAAGAGGAATAATCCAGGGCGAAGGGAGGTGGAGGAGAGGGAAGCGAGCCATGCAGAGAGGTATGGCCCCCACTGTGGCATTGTATCGAGGGCCGTCGCGAGCGCGGAGGAGCCCGCCGCTATAACGAGGTTCGTCGCCATAAGCGCGGCGAAGCGGCACTCTCCAGAGGCGCGCTGCCGTGCGCTCCGGCGCTTTGATTGGCCGGCATCGGCGAGGGGATCCTTGCGACGACGAGGAGTGGAGAAGAGCGCGAGGCTCGTGAGGCCGGGCGGAAAGGGGATGGCGGAGGAAGGGGGGGAGGCGGGAGCGGAGGAGCGGGGGGGAGTCGAAGTCGCCGTTTTTAATCGGCGGGTCTCGCGTGCTCTCCGCTGCTTCATCGTGCTCGGCTGCGCTGGACTGACTGGGGTCGGTTTGGCAGGGTGAGCTACCGGAGGAGGAGGAGCGCGGGAAAGAGGAATCTGAGGTGCTCGGTGCTTAGCGTCGAATCGTGTCGTGTCGTGAGTCGTGACGTGACACCGAGTCGGCTGCTTGAGCTAGCAGAAACAACAACTTGGTAGGTCGGGGAAATGTCCCTTGTGCCCAAGGCTTGCCTACAGATCAGCGAGGAGAATGCGAGGGGGAATACTTTTCTTGGTCAGCTCTGGAGGGTCATCCCCACAGCACCACCTGCCTGTTCGCGGGAGGGAAGCAGATGCGGAAGCCCATCGGTCGGCCCAATGGCTGCTCCGAGAAGCTCGAGGGGTGTGCGGTGGGGAGGGAAGGAATTCGGTTGGGGAATCGGGAAGGGACGGGAGGGACGGGTGACGTGGGACTGGAAGGGACGGGCAGATGCGGCAGAAGGGGTGGCTGGCTGGCTGCCCAGGCTGTGGCGGTTTGCAGCCCCAGACATATCTTGAGGAGGCGTTTTTTGGAGAAAATTCTCAGGTTTTGCTCCTGAGTCCTGATAGGAGGTGCCGAAATTGCCCCATACCCATAAATCCCCACATGTGAAGTAGCCTGATGCGCGACGTTGTGACGCGTTAAAAACATGCCCTGAATTTGGTCGCGCCGCCAGGCGTTGTGGGCGAGCCCGCATTGTTCCCTGACCGGAGGGAAACAGCACAGCTGCCAATGATGCCTTTCGTTTCGATGGAGTGGTGAATCCAAGGGTGGGTGGGAGGCAGAGAGTGGTTGTTACCTAATCAGGCATTGTTCACTTTACCCAATGTTCTGCAAACACAGAAAAACGGAAAAACGGCTGAGAAACCTGAACCCTCACGCACAATGATGCACCTTGGGAAAACTGGCAAACTAAGCTAGGATTTGGTGATGCGAGCAGGGAATATCCTCTAGTGCAGCATTCCTGCAGGAATCTTCCCACCTCGTGATGAGGTGGGCGAGCTGGGCGAAGTCAATTCTGCAGGCGAACGCAGCACGGGGGAATGTGGGTGTACACCTTGAGCCTGACAGAGGAACACAACTTTTCAGGGTGCCGGTAGACAAAAACGCGCAGGGGTTTCGGGGCATCGCGACTCCATTTCGCTGCCAAGTCAGCGTTCGGTTTCATGCGGCGACGCTCAAGCCACAAATAAACCCACCGAGGCGTACGCACCTTTGTGAGCTCAACGAACGGCTCGCCCGGATCGTTATTCCGAGCGCGGCTGGAAGTTTTTGGCGAAAACGGTTGCGGCGCACATCTTTCGTCTTATGCCGCATGCTTATCACCGCTGTCATGATAACGCTCCACTGTTGGCTCTGTTCACGGCCCACGTTGAGTAGGCCGTTGCCCGTGTGTCAACGCTAATGGGCGGTGGTTTCTGATTTGGCCACGTATTGCGCTGGGCCTTGGGTGTGCTCCAAGTGTAGAGGCGAAAGCATTCGCATTCGCCAATTTCCGCGACGCAGTATTCTGACGTCACCCAAACCCAACAACCAAATCAGCAGTAATGAACAAAAGCATGCCAGCCAGTCATGCACAAGCTCGCCCCATGTTACGAATTAATCAGAGTAATAATAGGTAGTATAATAAAGGAGTCGTGCTAAGTGTCAATACAAATGAGGGCCTAGGCATTTATAGGCACAAACAGAGCTAGCCGAGAACCACGCGAACAAGTTCGGGCGGTCCGATTGGCGAAAGCCACGGAAGCGCCGCACGTCCAGGTTTGGGTTCACGAAATGGTTCGGGACCGAAGAAGTTGGCCGAGCCTGGACTTCCGAGAGTCGAGGGCATACGCGCTGTAGTCGAGCCCAGTACCGCCATTGGGTCAGAACGGTAGGCTGTGCGCCTGGCTCCAATTCGATTCTGTGGTCATGTGCTCGCTCAGGTGGCAAACCCTCTGGTAGGTCGTCTGGAAAAATGTCGACGTGTTTCCGGATCACCATCGCCAAGTCATCCGGGACAGCTGCGCAGAGTTTGTCGATGTCGATTGGCGTGTCGACAGCCGTTGATGCTATCCATCGGACGGTATACAGTTGCGACCCGCGAATCATGGCTCGCTTAATCGTCACCGTGCTGACCGTCGAAGTGGTCGAATCTTGACAGCTCTACTTAGGTAGTCGTCGCTACTCGCCATTTGATTCGACAATCGCCCGTCCGCCAGTCAATGCTCGGGTTGTATTCGCGCAGCCAATCGCATCCCAGCAGCATGTCGCAGACGTCCAAAGTTGTCGCCAGCATCTTCGTCGTGAAAGTGAAATCTTCGCCGCATGTTACTCGCACGTGAGGTACCCGCTCCCGAATTGCCAGTGGCGTGCCGTCAACCAATCTCGTATTGATTTCAGGCATGCAGCGCTCCAGCTGTAGTCGCAATTTTTTCGCTTTTGTCATGTCCATCAAACTGTGGCTCGCCCTGCCATCAACGAATATTTTGATGCGGGTGTCGCCAACCCTCCCTTCAATCAGCACAGGGTGATCAACCGGTTCACCCCCCTTATTCAGCCAAGAATGGTCGATAGCCCAAATCGGCACTATAACCCGATGGGGGTGGTGGCGTTTGGGCGACGCAGTCAAGTCAGTAGGTGGGCCATCTGCTACTGACGACCTCCATTTCCCGAGTGCTTCTTGTCGTTAGCTAAGTTCTTCTTCAGATGCAGGCAGTCCCTCACCATGTGACCCGGCTGGTTGCAGTGGAAGCAGGTCCTCGAAAATACTCGAGCTGCAAACACGTCCACGCCGTTGATTGATGTGTGTTGGGGCTGGCCTCGAAAGCGATTTCCCTCCCGGAAACCCGCTCTCGTGAGTCCACATCGTACGTCTAGTGCATCTGCTACGCGGACTATTTTGTTGAATGTCGCCGGGGCTCGTAGGACGATCTCTTGCTGAATCTCTGGCTTGAGACCACCCACGTAGCGATCGATGCGCTCGTCTTCGCTAAGCCCTCCGATTTGGTCGCAGATTGCCACAAGCGACGCCGTGTTTCTTGGACAGAACCCAACTGTCTCCACATCCGAAGCTTTGTGCGAGCATTTTCACGCATGGATATGTGCTCGAACCTGCTCTTCAACGCTTTGCCCCACGCTTTCCAAGTGCGGATCGTGGCCGACCCAAAGTTCGGTTCTGCCTTCGCCGTTGATTCCCTGCCAGGGCTCCTCCCTCGTCTAGATGCATGCGCCACCAGTCGAGTGTCGGTCCCCTCAGCAGTGACACAGCCAAGTTGGCACGTGATGCGTTGTCATTGATACTTGCTGCCGTGAAGAAGATTTCCATGGCGAACAGCCACCCGCTCACTGTAGTTGTCGTGTCGGTCGGGTTGAACCACGGAGGCATCAGTGGTTTGATTTTAATGGCCGCCCGCGGCTTGCTGTGGACTCCTTCAACTGCTCCAGGTGTCGCCGACGCCCTCGCTTCGCTCGCAGCATCTTCGTCTCGGCTAACAGGCCGCTCCTGACGTGTTTCACCCCGCGTCTGGCGAAGCGACGAGTTTTCGTTGCGCAGCGTCTGCACTTCTCTTCCCAGCGACTCGAACTTATCGGCGAGTTGTTGAAGCTGGGCCTGCAGTGTCGTTACTATAGCCGCCCTGGCTCGCAACTCGTCAAACTCCTCCTGAGTCGCGTTCCTAACACTACGAGGGGCAGATGTTTCCGGCGTGGTAGACATGCTGGAAATTTTACCTGACAGATCTAAGGGTGCACACGCTTCTAGTTGGAGGAGCTTTAAAGCGAGATGTTACAATACTGACCCCTCTTTCTAGTTGGGCCTAACTAGAAACGACCCTTGAGCGAATATTTTGCTTTGCGCCGGGCAGTAGCCCGGATTTTTTAGCATGCCTAGGGCCACGAAATCGAATTGCACCTGCAACGGGAATGTTATTATTGTCGTGGCACTGGGATAACCCTGTCGATCCTCTCTCTATCTCTAGGGAGGGTTCTGGGGAGGCTTTCCTCGAGGAAGATGGATATATGGAGCCTAACTCTCCTGATGACATCCCTTCTTGTCCCAGTGGTTAGGACTGGTGACTTTATGACATGGTATCAGAGCCATCCGGGGTTCAATTCCTGGTAAATGCTATCCCAGCGGGGGGGTGTGTCGTGGCACTGGGATAACCTTGTCAATCCTCTCTCTATCTCTAGGGAGGGTACTAGGGAGGCTTTCCTCGCGAAAGGTGGATATATGGAGCCTAACCCTCCTGATGACATCCCTTCTTGTCCCAATGGTTAGGACTGGTGACTTTATGACATGGTATCAGAGCCATCCGGGGTTCAATTCCTGGTATACATGCTATCCCAGCGAGGGGGCGTGTCGTGGCACCGGGATAACCCTGTCAAACCTCTCTCTATCTCTAGGGAGGATACTGGGGAGGCTTTCCTCGGGGAAGATGGATATATGGAGCCTAACCCTCCTGGTGACATCCCTTCTTGTCCAAGTGGTTAGGACTGGTGACTTTATGATATGGTATCAGAGCCATCCGGGGTTCAATTCCTGGTGTACACGCTATCCCAGCGGGGGGGTGTGTCGTGGCACTGGGATAACCCTGTCAAACCTCTCTCTATCTCTAGGGAGGGTACTAAGGAGGCTTTCCTCGGGAAAGGTGGATATATGGAGCCTAACCCTCCTGATGACATCCCTTCTTGTCCCAATGGTTAGGACTGGTGACTTTATGACATGGTATCAGAGCCATCCGGGGTTCAATTCCTGGTGTACATGCTATCCCAGCGAGAGGGCGAGTCGTGGCACCGGGATAACCCTGTCAATCCTCTCTCTACCTCTAGGGAGGGTACTGGGGAGGCTTTCCTCGGGGAAGGTGGATATATGGAGCCTTACCCTCCTGATGACATCCCTTTTTGTCCAAGTGGTTAGGACTGGTGACTTTATGACAATTGTGACAGATCGTACAACCACTGGCATGCGTAGACAATAATTTCGACCAATTGGCAACCATCCTTGGTTTAGCAGGAGTAGTGAAACCGGGTCCAACTTGAAATTTAAGTTGGGCCCACTTGGTTCAACTTGCGGGCAGTGGGGACTATGCGACTGGTCGCCCGCTATTTGCGACTTGAGTTTGTTCGCGCCAAGTTTCCCACCAAACGAAACGGGGTTTCCCCCTAACCAATCAAGTAACTGCTCATGCTCGCTCAATTTCCCCTGCTCGCATGTCTCGACAGTGAACCCCTCTGCCCCAACCAGTTTGTCCCTTACTCGCTGCGACGAACTTCTGGGCCCTTTCAACTTCGCCCGCCTTCATTATTTTGACCACTCGCTTTAACGAGCTCACCTACCAACCGCAGGCCAACCCCCTATTCTGTTGGGTCCTCTCCCGATATAAACGGACTACTCTACGGAAGACTAAGTGGGCAAGAACGGGGCTCTGATACCAGCTGTTATGAATTAATCAGAGTAATGACAGGTAGTGTAATAAAGGAGTCGTGATTGAAGAGTGTCGATACAAATGAGGGCCTAGGCATTCATAGGCACGAACAGAGCTAGCCGAGAACCACGCGAACAAGTTGGGGCGGTCTGGTTGGCGAAAGCCACGGAAGTGCCGCACGTCCAGGTTTGGGTTCACGAAATGGTTCGGGACCGAAGAAGTTGGCCGCGCCTGGACTTCCGAGAGTCGAGGGCATACGCGCTGTAGTCGAGCCCAGTAAGGCAAAGGGAATTTCCTTACACCCCTGGTGCACGTAACAACACTGGAAGAGAATGCTGGTTTCCAATGTAAATGAATATATGAATCATTCGACCAATAAATTACTTCCCATAGAATCCACCTCCCCAAGAATACGCCACCCATTGCCATGAACTCACTTCACAACCATAATCCTAAGACCACTAGCATTCCCAATCTTCTGCACCACCACAGCCGTATCTCCCACGTTGCACAGCCCCCCACTGATGCCCATGCTAATGGCAGAAGCCACAATAGCATCGGTAGCATCACTATCTGTAGCATGAGCTCCTCCCTCAGCCATGACAGGGTGCAGCCCCCGAACCAGCAGAGCATGCCTGGCAGCAGCTTCGGCATCGGAGCAGCACACGAGGCGCAGTGGATCATGCGGGTGGGGGATCAGCTCGGGGACAATGACTGAGAGCACGGGCATAGGTGGGCGATACTTGGCTATGAGTCGAGACGTGGCTCCAGTGCGAGTGAGGACAACAATCACAGCCGCCCGAATCTGCCGGTCAAAGAGGGGAACGAACAATTAGAGTCATGGAAAAGGGCACCACAAGTTATTACAAAATGCATGGGAGGAGACAGACAACTGTCGACTTGAGATGACGCAAGCTCCTGAAGGAACACTGCCGAGGTGTGCGGGGGACTGGGAGCGGCCTGGCTCACCATGTCAGCAGTCTTGACAGCCGAGGAAGCGAGGCTCTCGATGGGGCTCATGGGCATGGCAGTGGCGGCCATCATGTCCCGGTACGACGCCGCAGGGTCCACACTCGCCTCCGCCTCGCGGCACAGCCGCACCATCACAGATGCCGCCTCCACCGGGTACTGCCCCGCCGCCGTCTCCCCCGACAGCATCACCGCGTCGGTGCCGTCGAGCACGGCGTTGGCGACGTCGGTGCACTCGGCGCGCGTGGGGCGCGGGAATTTGGTCATGGACTCAAGCATCTGCGTGGCGGTGACAACGGGCTTGCCGGCCTTGTTGCACTTGTGGATCATCATCTTCTGCGCCAGGAAGATCTTCTCGATGGGGATCTCCATGCCCAGGTCGCCTCGCGCCACCATGATGGCGTCTGACTCGCGCAAAATGTCGTCAAAGTTGACCAGCCCCTCCTGGTTCTCCACCTGCGGCAGGGAGAAGAAAAAAGGAGAGGAGGATTGGTTTGGGTTAACACTGTACGTCAAGGGAATGCAGCACAGATGCAGCTGCCAACTGCCAGCCAGTGGAAGCTGTAGTTGGTGCAAGTAACTTGTCGCCCAGTGAGCTTGAGCCTGCAGAAAGACAGCACTGTACCTTCTCTTCTTCCGACCCCATTCAGCCAGCTCCAGACACACCTCCCAACCCCACTATCACCTTCCTGACCCACCTCCCCCCACCTCCCCGCACCCCATGCATCCACCCTCCCTCGCTGACCTTTGAAATGATGTGGATGCGCTTGCTGTTCTCCGCGCCCAGCAGCTTCTTTATAGCAACCACGTCCGAGCCCTTGCGCACGAACGAGGCGGCGATGAAGTCGACCCCGTGCGGGACCGCCCACAGCAGGATGTCCTCCTTGTCCTTGGCTGTCACTGTCGGCAGGTCCACTATCACGCCCGGGAGGTTCACGTTCTTGCGCTCGCCCAGGACTGCTGTGTTCTCACACCGGCAGCGCACAGTGCTGCGTGAAAGAGACAAGGGAGGAGGGTGGGAGTGAGACAGAAGGAATGCGTACAGAAGGGAATTGTTAGTGAGTCTGCTTTTGTTGCTCTGTTGCACAGTCAGCCTGATCTTTCATGGATTCTTTTCAAAACATCGTCACCACCACACAGCAAACAAGCGCCATAACATCCTTCACCAAAACCCCCCTTCCTCCCACCAACCCTTTTCACACCACACCCAACCACCCCCCAAAACCCCCCACAAATCTCCCTCCGCCCTTCCCCCCCGCTCACCCCTTCGCCACGTCGCAAGCCAGCACGGTGAGCGAGATGCTGCCGTCTGCGCAGAGGATCTGCCCCCCTGGTTTCACGTCCTTGGCCAGGCTCTTGTAGCTGATGGCGATGGTGGCGGCGTCCCCGAGCGCGGCGTAGTCCGTGGTGAGAGTGACCTCGCCGCCCTGCTGAAGCTGCACCGCCTTGCCGCCCTTCAGCTGCCCTGTGCGGATCTCGGGGCCCTGGCGCAAGGAGAGGGGCGGGCGGAGGCGGAATTGGAGACGAGAGCGGGGGGAGAGAAGAGCGGAGGGGGATGAAACACGGGGGAGAGGGGTGGAGGGGGGAAGGGGGGAGTGGGGGAGGAGGGAAGGGGTAGGGAGAAAGGGAGGAGGGGAGGGGCTAGAGTGGGAAACGGGGGTGAGGAGTGAAAGTGAGTGGGGGGAAGTGGGGATCGGAAGGATGGCAGGAGGAGCGAGGCTGGGTTGGCATAATCAGGGGTTTAAGACGTCCACTCTCGTGCAATCACCTTGAAGGTGGCCTACTGACATCCACTCTCCCCCTCTACTAGTGGGAATTTCCCCAGTTTCACTAAAACCCAAACCTGCCTTGGTTTTTATGTTTGAGGCGCCTCAAATAAGAAACCCGGGCCCACCTTGGTGTCCAGCAGCGTGGCGCACGGAATCCCCGTGTTCGCCATGGCGGCGCGCAGGTTGTTGAGCGTCTCTGAGTGGTACTCGTGCGACCCGTGGGAGAAGTTGAAGCGCGCCACGTTCATCCCCGCTAAGAGCAGCTTCTCCAGCACCGGCACGCTGCGGGAGGCGGGCCCCAGCGTGCAGATCATCTTGGTCTTGCAGTCGTTGCGCGGCCCGTAGTGGTGATGCTCCTCCGCACAGTAGCTCTGGATCACCCCGTCATCCCCGATAAAGCCATCCTCGAAACTGTTATCGAGGTCGCCGTGAACGGACCGGATCCTCGGGATCATACCAAGCTTCTGATTCTCCCCTGCTGCCGCCGCAACAGTCGCCGGGTCCTTCGCCGTGATGAGCGCTCCGTCCAGGGATTCGCTGTTGCGGCTGTACGACTCGTGGTTGCCGCTGCCGCGATCCACGTCCATGAGCGACGCGACGTCCCTCTCTCGCCCGATCCCCATCCACACGTCCACCACCTTCGCGAGCCCCTCGCGCACGCGCCGCGACCACTTCTGCGCGTGCGCGCGCCGCCCCGCCTCCATCGCCACGGCCGCGTCGCACATCTCCGCCCACTCCGCCACCGTCGCCGCCGCGGAGCCAACGCGGTCAGCGCGATCGGCACGATCGTCGCGGTCGCGATCGCGGCCGCCGCGGTCTGACCAGAGGTCGCTGGGTTCCGTCTTAACAGACGGAGTCTGATTCAGCGGGACCGCCATGATTGCGCCGTGCGGTTCGCCGCTGGCGGCGGCGGCGCCGCCTTCCATCCGTCGGCGCTTCGCCAGCGAGACTGGATCGGCTGGGGCGGGATGCCGCCCGAGGCCGTTCGTCGCATGGCCGTTCGTCGCTTGATTCAGGAAGCCGTTCGTGAATCCCGTCATGGCGAGAGTGACACAATCGAGATCCCGGATTGACAGAGAAGAAACGGATCGTCGGGCGAAAAGCAACCTTCCACGCCGTCCAGACAGCACAAGGCCGAGGAGGATCGCCGTGCGAAATTGCGCGCACAAGCTACGACGCGAATTGGTTTCGGACAGCGAGGACAGAGAAATAATATGTGTGGCGATCGCTGGTGAAGGAGAAACAGAGATGATCACGGGGATCAGACCCGGAATTGGGTGGAAGAGACCATGGCAAGGGAGATGAAGCAAAATGGGCCAGGAAACATGAAGGGGGGTGTTTTGATCAACGCTTCACGAAAGGGCAATTGCGACCAGCGGCAAGCAGATGGGCTGTTGTCATGGCGAGAGAGAGGGAGAGGGAGAGAGAGAGAGAGCGTTATGGTATGGTGGAATGCGGCACTTTCTGATGGGTCCGATGTTCGAAAGCGATGCGGCGCTGCCATGCGTTGCCGCGAGCACGGAGAGCCAACCAAAACGAATCTCGCTCCGCAGGTGGTTAGTGCGGGGCCGAATGGAAGTGCTGACAGGTTTACAAAAAAAGTTTTTACGCGATACCCTTTTTTATTTATTAGTTTTTTTTTGGAAATTCTTTCAGGGTTTGGAGAACTCTTTTTGCCCCACACTGCAGACGCGGCGAGAATTTGGTCTGAGCCGGACAAGAGCTTAGGTGATCAGGTTTAGGGGTTGAGGTTCAGATCCCACCTGGATGAGAAATAAGAAATACCACCAACCTCCAAACCACGTGCCAGCTGCAATGCGGGGAAAATGACTTTGCTTGCACCCCAATGTCAGCGAGAAAGGGGGTAAACATGGTGGAAGGGGATTTGACAGGGTTTTTCGAGCCACTTTCGGCGGGTCGATTCAGTGGCGGCTATGCAGCAACCAACCAACCAGTGCGCCTTCCCCCACGCGTGGTGAGAGCTCGCGGGTGAGCTTCCCCCAACAGCGCTGGGGCCGCTTGATGGCTCCCCCGTTTCGGCGCAATTTCGTTTCCTGTCGTTCGGGGATCGAGGAATTGCGCATCACATGCTCTTTACACATCAGCCAGCCTCATCCCACAGCAGACACACATGCTGCTTGTCACAGCTGTACAGGCACCACTCAAAGTTCCCCCCTGCATTGTCACAGCTGCATTTTTCATAATGGTATCAATACTCACTAATAGCACAGTTCAGTACAATGTAAACAAGGCTCGGCGCAAAACATACACCGCAAAATGAATTATTACAAATGACACCGAAGAATGCGCATCACTTGGACGTAGATAACATGTAGTTCATCCGCATTAAAAGGTCTTGAGCTGATAGTGCTCCCTCCTGCAGGGAAACCAGGAAACTTGTGAGACTTATGCTCCTCTTTATACTCGTACTTGAGCATACATACACACCCTCAAAAGGAGCCCCTGAGCTTACCACGCGATCAATAACTTGGCCTTTTCGAAAAAGCATGAGAGTCGGCAGGCCCTGAATTCCATATCGCGAAGCCAGCTTAGGGTATTTCTCAGTATCCACCTTCACCTGCAGTTCCAGGGCACACACACACCATACCATAAGCAAGAGAAAAATCCGAGTGACCAAGGACAGAACAATAAAAGTGTATCCCCAACGGAACTAACTTTTGATGCTCAGGGTCACGAAATAGTTAGCACGTACAATCTTGACGGAGTTACCAACTTGAGCGGACACTTGATCCAGGGTCTTCGCCACGATTTGGCAGGGACCACACCTTGGACACGGAGAAAGGCGAAACGCAGAGGCCGGTGAGGGGGGCGGACACCGTGAAGGCTACCGTGATTAGCGTACGCTG
The DNA here is from genome assembly GCA_027943415.1 of Closterium sp. NIES-67. Taxonomy (NCBI): domain Eukaryota; kingdom Viridiplantae; phylum Streptophyta; class Zygnematophyceae; order Desmidiales; family Closteriaceae; genus Closterium; species Closterium sp. NIES-67. Next base: position 9,974 of record BQMB01000627.1, on the reverse strand, counting down.
AGAGTCTGTTGTGACATAATAGGCTTTGAGGGCGAACGTGGACTATCAGATGTGTGAAACTCAGGGTTTGTTCAATTCGCCCAATCGTCAACAACACGGTTTTGTTTATCTCAGAAAAGGAACGGACATACCATGTGGCATAGAAGTCGACCAGGACCACGTCAGCCGACTGAATCATATCATCAAACGACGAGAATGTCTGCTTTCCGGCTGCCGAAACGACGAAGCGACGAGGGTGCTGGATGTAGAGGGAGATAGAGGCATATCAGCAAATAGACGGACGCAGTACACTCGATAACGTGTTGTAGCACTGGAACGGAATCGTCGCTTCGAGATAACGGCACATTAAGTAAGCAGCATTTGAAACAATCATACCTTCGCGCGATTCCCCGGCTGAGGTCGAAGAGGGATTGACGGCTGAAGAAAAGAGCAGCGCAGCGGGGAGATGGCAGAGGAAGAACGGCCAGGCGAGAACCGTGTGATAGGTGAACAGGAAACTGAGTGCGCGGAAATCGACCCCTTCTGCGCTAATTGGAAGTTTGAAGAGGCATAGACGGTTGGTGCTGAAACTGCACTCGTTCCGCGAGCCGCCATAGTAAAGGTACTAGTTTACTGAATCTTTCGAAGGATTGACGCGGATGCGCGATTCTGTCAGCTCTACAGCCTAGAAGAGAAGTGGAGTAGAGTATATACGTTGAAGCAAAATGCCATAAATGCTGCGAAATGAGAGTTGAGGGTTGGCAAATGCTGTTCAGTAATTGAATGAAGATGGGGAAGCCATCACAGGCCCGCAGCAGCACTTCACTTGAGCTGAGCGAGCACCGCTCTGAGAGGGTGTGACGTTACGGCTGATGGAAAAGCATCGAGTCAGCATCCAATACTTGGCCGGCGATAATTGGTTGTCGTATTGCTTTTGGGACGAGAAAGTGGATGGTAAAGCCACGTGTATGCAAGGCCAGCGAAGCATCGAATGCCGAATTGGAGCCTTCTTGAAGTTGGAGGAATACTTTTTCGGTGGATGTTCCATTTTCGTGTACTTGTTTCTGTATTGTACGCTACTGCTAATCGAGGGAATTGCTGGCGAAACCTTGTCTTTGAGCTGGCGGGGGGTCGCTGTGAGTTCGCGCATACCCTCAATGCTGTCGCCCAGCTTTTCGTCACAACTCAAGTCGCCAGAAAGGGTATCATTGCCATGGTCGCACGGCATCGTTGCCCGTGGTAATCGGCCCATCCCCTTCCCACCAATCCCAACCCACTCTTTATGAAGCACACTTCCCCCAAAATATGCCCCCCCCAACAAGCCCAGCATCCCTACGCGCGACCCCCCGTACTCCGCCCCAGTTCCTCCACCACACAAACAGATCCCCTCCCAATACAGCTGCATTGTACTGTACCTCCGCAGCATACCACCTTCCCTCCCCCACCATACCCCCCGCTAATCCCCCCTCTCCTCACCCCCCCACAGAGTTCCGCATTCCGCCGCATCCCTCCAAACCCTCCCAACGGCCTGGTTGTAACGCACACGGTCAATCGACATGTCGCTTTGAGCCCGCAGACACTTCGCCACCACACGTCGCCCACAGTCCACTGTGCGACAGTCGCTTTTCCACTCTCACCGACGGGCAAACCACTGTTGCTCGTGAACCAACGAGATTCGCCTCGCCTCACCTGCTGCACCGTCTGCAGTACTGTACTGCTTCAGATGACGGACTAGCAAACAAGCAAGCAAGTCCATTCACTTATCAGACCGAGCATTAGCCGTTCACCAAACAAGTAACACTTACGATTTCCCGTTTATTTTAGCGTCGGCAGTTTAGCGACTCTCCGTCCTCGCGCCGGGTTGATCATGTGCGCTATCTGCTCTCGTCAGGTCAGCTGATGCGAGGTTAGCTCATTGCTCATCGCTCATTGCTCATCCCTCATTGGTCACCACCCTCGCCACCTGCACCGGCCTCCGTCCTCGCATCATCGTCTCCTGTCCTGCCTTCTCTCCCGGCCAAATCCCCAGCTTCCTCCCCATGCCGCCTTCGCAGCAAGCCTCTCTCGTCGCAGCGCGTGTTGCGTAGCCATTAGCGGCGCGCGCGCGGACAGCAACCCGTTGAAATCCGCACTCGAATCCCGCACGAGAGGAATCAACATGGAAACCGCCGCCACTGCCGCCGCCACCGCTAGCGCCACAGCCAGCGCTAGCGCCAGCCCCCAGTGTGCATGGCGGAGGGAGAGCGGTGCATGCGGGGCGAGCGCGGAGCGACGAGAAACAGGGAACGAGACGAGCGCATTAATCGACGACCAGTCAAACCAGGAAGTGGTGCGCGGCTCGCCAGAGGAGCAAGGGCGAACGCCCGCTGAATGCGCCCAAGCGCCGGGGCGGGGAGATGAGCGCACGGTAGGGGCAGCGGCGGAGGCGGCGGGAGCGGAAGCGGGGGCGGGGGCGGGGGCGGGGGCGGGGGCGGGGGAGGCGGAGGCAGCAGCGGCGGCGGAGAAGGATCCGGTGCGGTCGTTCGCGCACTCGAGTCACATGGTGGCGTCGCCCCCCTTCGACACGTCCGACCTGCACATCTCGCCCACGCGCTTCCTCGGCGCTGTCAGTCGCAGCTGCCCTTGCCTCTGCCCCCTTGCCTCTGCCCCCTTGCCTCTGCCCCCTTGCCTCTGCCCCCTTGCCGCTGCCCCCTTGCCTCTGCCCCCTTGCCTCTGCCCCCTTGCTGCTGCTCCCTTGCCGCTGCCCCCTTGCCTCTGCCCCCTTGCCTCTGCCCCTTGCCTCTGCCCCCTTGCCGCTGCCCCCTTGCCTCTGCCCCCTTGCCTCTGCCCCCTTGCCTCTGCCCCCTTGCCTCTGCCCCCTTGCCTCTGCCCCCTTGCCTCTGCCCCCTTGCCGCTGCCCCCTTGCCTCTTGCCCCTTGCCTCTGCCCCCTTGCCGCTGCCAATGCCACGTCCAGTGCTGTCGCCGCACACTGAGCGCAAATCGCACAGCCTCTTAGGGGCGCGCCCTCACCTGTCTCGTACACTGCTACTACGAACGCGCCTTCCCCCTCCCCCCACCTCTCCTGCCGCCCCCCCACCCTGGCAACCCCTACATTTTGTGGGTTCCTGCCGCTTGATCCTCTCCGTTGTTCCCACCCTACATTCCGCCCTCCTCCGCCTCCTGCCTCCGCTGTGCGTCCCTTCTCGTGTCTTCCACTCCCGGGCATGGCATGTGATGGCATTGTTTCATTCGGCACATGGCTTGGCATATCATCCATGGTACGGCATGGCTCGGCATGATACGGCAGGGCACGTATGGCGAGGTGCGCATGGGGTCATGGCATGGCCAGGCTGTGGCAGTGAAGATCCTAAAGAATGCTGCCGACTCTCTCCTGCGGTCAGTGCCCCTTGGTCTTGCACACAGTACCTAGTATCCAATGCAACATACTTGAGATATGCTGTCCCTGTGGTTTTGAGGCGCCTCAAGACTAGACTCCTATCACGCGGTTTTGAGGCGCCTCAAAACTATTATCCAATGCAACATACTTGAGACGTGCTCTCCTTGCCCACTTGTCAACGAGTTTCACACCGCACCGCATTCTCTCTGTGCAGGGCGTGAGGTGTTGATAATACCATATCCTTGGTGCATTGCGCAAAGGGACCTCCATGTGCACACTGCACCGCTCCGCACTACCCATTTCCCCTGCCTCAAAACTAGCCTCATCCACCCCTGCCCTGTCTCCCTCCTCCCATTCTCCCCTCCTTCCCTCCTCCCCTTCGTCCCTCCTTCCCTCCCCCCCCCGCAGCACCTTCTTTCTGCGCGAGGTGGCGATCACACGGCTGGTGCAGCACCCCAACATCGTGCGCTTCCTGGGCGCCAAGACCGACGCCATGCCCTTCATGCTCGTCACCGAGATGCTGCCCATGGTGAGGCGGGGAGAGGGGGGTTCCCGAGGTGGGGCGGGGAGAGGGGGGGGCCCATGGCGAGGCGGGGAGACTGGGGAGAGGGGGGAGAGCGAGAGGGTACGGGAGTGAGAGAGATATGGAGAGAAGACATGCCCTTCGTGCTCGTCACAGAGATGCTGCCCCTGGTGAGATGCGGGGTGACAATGGTGGGGGGGGAGAGAGTGGGGTGCACATGGTGAGGGGTGGGTGCTTATCTTGAGGCGGGGAGACGGCAGAGACGGGGGAGAGGGGCGTGAGGGAAGTGGGGGAGAGCTTACGGGAGTGTAAGAGATGGAGAGAGTACATGCCCTTCATGCCCTCACATCCCCTGCCCTCACATCCCCTGCCCACATATACCATGCCCACATATCCCATGCCCACATATCCCATGCCCCCATATCCCATGCCCGCAAATCCGATGCCCACATATCCCATGCCCACATATCCCATGCCCACATATCCCATGCCCACATATCCCATGCCCACACATCCCCTGCCCACATATCCCATGCCACATATCCCTTGCCCACATATCACATGCCCACATATCCCATGCCACACATCCCTTGCCCACACATCCCATGTCCACATATATCATGCCCACATATCCCATGCCCACACATCCCCTGCCCACATATCCCATGCCCACATATCCCATGCCCACATACCCCATGCCCACATATCCCTTGCCCACATATCCCATGCCCACATATCCCATGCACACAGATCACATGCCCACATATCCCATGCCACATATCCCTTGCCCACATATCACATGCCCACATATCCCATGTCACATATCCCTTGCCCACATATCACATGCCCACATATCCCATGCCCACATATCCCATGCCCACACATCCCCTGCCCACATATCCCATGCCCACATATCCCATGCCCACATATCCCATGCCCACATTTCCCATGCCCACATACCCCATGCCCACATATCCCTTGCCCACATATCCCATGCCCACATATCCCTTGCCCACATATCACATGCCCACATATCCCATGCCCACATATCCCATGCCCACATATCCCATGCCCACATATCCCATGCCCACATACCCCATGCCCACATATCCCTTGCCCACATATCCCATGCCCACAGATCACATGCCCACATATCCCATGCCACATATCCCTTGCCCACATATCACATGCCCACATATCCCATGCCACATATCCCTTACCCACATATCCCATGTCCACATATATCATGCCCACATATCCCATGCCCACACATCCCCTGCCCACATATCCCATGCCCACATATCCCATGCCCACATATCCCATGCCCCCATATCCCATGCCCGCAAATCCGATGCCCACATATCCCGTGCCCGCATATCCCATGCCCGCATATCTCACGCCCACATATCCCATGCCCACATATCCCATGCCCCCATATCCCATGCCCACATACCCCATGCCCACATACCCCATGCCCACATATCCCTTGCCCACATATCCCATGCCCACATATCCCATGCCCACATATCCCATGCCCACACATCCCCTGCCCACATATCCCATGCCCCCATATCCCATGCCCACATACCCCATGCCCACATATCCCTTGCCCACATATCCCATGCCCACATATCCCATGCCCACATATCTCATGCCCACACATCTCCTGCCCACATATCCCATGCCCACATATCCCATGCCCACATACCCCATGCCCACATATCCCTTGCCCACATATCCCATGCCCACATATCCCATGCCCACAGATCACATGCCCACATATCCCATGCCACATATCCCTTGCCCACATATCACATGCCCACATATCCCATTTCACATATCCCTTGCCCACATATCACATGCCCACATATCCCATGCCCACATATCCCATGCCCACACATCCCCTGCCCACATATCCCATGCCCACATATCCCATGCCCACATATCCCATGCCCACATTTCCCATGCCCACATACCCCATGCCCACATATCCCTTGCCCACATATCCCATGCCCACATATCCCTTGCCCACATATCACATGCCCACATATCCCATGCCCACATATCCCATGCCCACATATCCCATGCCCACATATCCCATGCCCACATACCCCATGCCCACATATCCCTTGCCCACATATCCCATGCCCACAGATCACATGCCCACATATCCCATGCCACATATCCCTTGCCCACATATCACATGCCCACATATCCCATGCCACATATCCCTTACCCACATATCCCATGTCCACATATATCATGCCCACATATCCCATGCCCACACATCCCCTGCCCACATATCCCATGCCCACATATCCCATGCCCACATATCCCATGCCCCCATATCCCATGCCCGCAAATCCGATGCCCACATATCCCGTGCCCGCATATCCCATGCCCGCATATCTCACGCCCACATATCCCATGCCCACATATCCCATGCCCCCATATCCCATGCCCACATACCCCATGCCCACATACCCCATGCCCACATATCCCTTGCCCACATATCCCATGCCCACATATCCCATGCCCACATATCCCATGCCCACACATCCCCTGCCCACATATCCCATGCCCCCATATCCCATGCCCACATATCCCTTGCCCACATATCCCATGCCACATATCCCTTGCCCACATATCACATGCCCACATATCCCATTTCACATATCCCTTGCCCACATATCACATGCCCACATATCCCATGCCCACATATCCCATGCCCACACATCCCCTGCCCACATATCCCATGCCCACATATCCCATGCCCACATATCCCATGCCCACATTTCCCATGCCCACATACCCCATGCCCACATATCCCTTGCCCACATATCCCATGCCCACATATCCCATGCCCACAGATCACATGCCCACATATCCCATGCCCACATATCCCATGCCCACAGATCACATGCCCACATATCCCATGCCACATATCCCTTGCCCACATATCACATGCCCACATATCCCATGCCACATATCCCTTACCCACATATCCCATGTCCACATATATCATGCCCACATATCCCATGCCCACACATCCCCTGCCCACATATCCCATGCCCACATATCCCATGCCCACATATCCCATGCCCCCATATCCCATGCCCGCAAATCGGATGCCCACATATCCCGTGCCCGCATATCCCATGCCCACATATCTCACGCCCACATACCCCATGCCCACATATCCCTTGCCCACATATCCCATGCCCACATATCCCATGCCCACAGATCACATGCCCACATATCCCATGCCACATATCGCTTGCCCACATATCACATGCCCACATATCCCATGCCACATATCCCTTGCCCACGTATCACATGCCCACATATCCCATGCCCACATATCCCATGCCCAGACATCCCCTGCCCACATATCCCATGCCCACATATCCCATGCCCACATATCCCATGCCCACATTTCCCATGCCCACATACCCCATGCCCACATATCCCTTGCCCACATATCCCATGCCCACATATCCCATGCCCACAGATCACATGCCCACATATCCCATGCCCACATATCCCATGCCCACATACCCCATGCCCACATATCCCTTGCCCACATATCCCATGCCCACATATCCCATGCCCACAGATCACATGCCCACATATCCCATGCCACATATCCCTTGCCCACATATCACATGCCCACATATCCCATGCCTACCCACATATCCCATGTCCACATATATCATGCCCACATATCCCATGCCCACACATCCCCTGCCCACATATCCCATGCCCACATATCCCATGCCCACATATCCCATGCCCCCATATCCCATGCCCGCAAATCCGATGCCCACATATCCCGTGCCCTCATATCCCATGCCCACATATCTCACGCCCACATATCCCATGCCCACATATCCCATGCCCCCATATCCCATGCCCACATACCCCATGCCCACATACCCCATGCCCACATATCCCTTGCCCACATATCCCATGCCCACATATCCCATGCCCACATATCCCATGCCCACACATCCCCTGCCCACATATCCCATGCCCCATATCCCATGCCCACATACCCCATGCCCACATATCCCTTGCCCACATATCCCATGCCCACATATCCCATGCCCACATATCTCATGCCCACACATCCCCTGCCCACATATCCCATGCCCACATATCCCATGCCCACATACCCCATGCCCACATATCCCTTGCCCACATATCCCATGCCCACATATCCCATGCCCACAGATCACATGCCCACATATCCCATGCCACATATCCCTTGCCCACATATCACATGCCCACATATCCCATGCCACATATCCCTTGCCCACATATCATATGCCCACATATCCCATGCCCACATATCCCATGCCCACACATCCCCTGCCCACATATCCCATGCCAACATATCCCATGCCCACATATCCCATGCCCACATTTCCCATGCCCACATACCCCATGCCCACATATCCCTTGCCCACATATCCCATGCACACATATCCCATGCCCACAGATCACATGCCCACATATCCCATGCCACATATCCCTTGCCCACATATCACATGCCCACATATCCCATGCCACATATCCCTTGCCCACATATCATATGCCCACATATCCCATGCCCACATATCCCATGCCCACACATCCCCTGCCCACATATCCCATGCCAACATATCCCATGCCCACATATCCCATGCCCACATTTCCCATGCCCACATACCCCATGCCCACATATCCCTTGCCCACATATCCCATGCACACATATCCCATGCCCACAGATCACATGCCCACATATCCCATGCCACATATCCCTTGCCCACATATCACATGCCCACATATCCCATGCCACTTATCCCTTACCCACATATCCCATGTCCACATATATCATGCCCACATATCCCATGCCCACACATCCCCTGCCCACATGTCCCATGCCCACATATCCCATGCCCACATATCCCATGCCCCCATATCCCATGCCCGCAAATCCGATGCCCACATATCCCGTGCCGCATATCCCATGCCCACATATCCCATGCCCACATATCCCATGCCCCCATATCCCATGCCCACATACCCCATGCCCACATACCCCATGCCCACATATCCCTTGCCCACATATCCCATGCCCACATATCCCATGCCCACATATCCCATGCCCACATATCCCATGCCCACATATCCCCTGCCCACATATCCCATGCCCCCATATCCCATGCCCACATACCCCATGCCCACATACCCCTTGCCCACATATCCCATGCCCACATATCCCATGCCCACATATCCCATGCCCACATATCTCATGCCCACACATCCCCTGCCCACAGATCCCATGCCCACATATCCCATGCCCACATACCCCATGCCCACATATCCCTTGCCCACCGTATCCCATGCCCACATATCCCATGCCCACAGATCACATGCCCACATATCCCATGCCACATATCCCTTGCCCACATATCCACACATGCCCACATATTCCCCCATGCCCACATATCCCATGCCCAACACATTCCCCCTGCCCACATATCCCATGCCCACATATCCCATGCCCACATACCCCATGCCCCACATAATCCCCATTGCCCCACATATTCCCCCTATGCCCACATATCCCATGCCCACCAGATCACATGCCCACATATCCCATGCCACATATCCCATGCCCACATATCACATGCCCACATACCCATGCCACATATCCCTTGCCCACATATCCCATGCCCACATATCATGCCCACAGATCACAATTGCCCACATATCCCATGCCACATATCCCTGCCCACATATCACATGCCCCACATATCCCATGCCACATATCCTCCCCATATCCATGCCCACATATCATCATGCCCACATATCCCATGCCCACATATCCCTGCCCACATACCCATGCCCACATATCCCATGCCCACATATCCCATGCCCACATATCCATGCCCCATCCATGCCCACATATCTGCCCCCATGCCCTGCACATATCCATGCCCACGTACCCCATGCCCACATATCCCATGCCCACATATCCCATGCCCACATATCCCATGCCCACATATCCCATGCCCGCACATATCCCATGCCCCACATATCCCATGCCC